>DWLO01000353.1:0-21662 GCA_018245335.1 Dalla quadristriga
CGAGTAATATTATTATAACATTGAAACAAAACTTTCCTGCAATAAGCTTGTTTCTTTAAAGATTGTGGTAAGGCCCCTGTGCGATGAACTGTTATTAGTTAGTTAGGTAGTCTTGTTACTATTAGTATATTAAGTGTTACTAAGAAAATTTTGTTGGTTAGTATTGGTTAGTGGGAGTTAGGATGAGGATGTAAGTTAATGTAGTCCTGTTAGTAAAGATTAGTAATCTTCAATGTTTGTCCTATTCGAAGCTGGTCACAGGTGAATTATTATCCGTAGTGAGGACTGCGTGCGCCGTATAATTCTAACCGTCATCCACATTAAAATTATTTTCAAAGTTATGGATGGCTTGACCTGTCTGAAAGTCGACAAAATCAGATGCGAATGATGCGATTTACACATACCTACTTACTTTCTTAAAATTAAAATTTATCTGCTCACCAGGTATTCGTTACTCCACTGACGTGACCAGGGACGAAGTGAAGGCCCTGTCGGCTCTGATGACATTCAAGTGCGCCTGCGTCGACGTGCCGTTCGGTGGGGCCAAGGCCGGCATCAAGATTAACCCTAAAGAGTACTCCGAACACGAACTGGAGAAGATCACCCGCAGATTTGCCCTAGAGTTGGCCAAGAAAGGATTTATTGGTGAGTACACACACAGGGTGTTTTTGTGGTCAATTTGTGTGGCCGCGGGTTCCACGAATACGGCAGGCGGGAGCACAGCGGCGCGACAATAGTAAACAAAACAAAAGAGAATCGATTTCGCTATATGGAGCCGTCCCGCGCCGCTGCAGGTCGTCAAAAACATACCTACCTAGTGTTTGTTTTGCGGTTTTTCGGAGCGCCGAGCGCCGCGCCCTCAATCTTAGTCCCGTATTATTATGTAATAAACCGATCTCAGTTTTAAACAGGCTCTTGTAGTAAGTAGAAGTAATTATTATAAAAGTCTAGGTAAACTTGGATTGAAAATGTCAGATCGTGCGAGCGAGAGATGCGAAACGTGATAGCCGCAGAGAGCTCTCTTAAATAACAATTTAAGATGTTGAACTATTTAATAATCTTGTAGTTACATTTCATTTCCTTTTTATTTATTGTTTGATTGTTTATGACCATTTTCACGCAATTGAACACATGTGCATACTCGTAATTAGCGAGTCTACATACGGTTCGCGGACAAAAGTATTGACCGGTCGCCGCTCGGGTCAACGTATTCTAAGCGCAACTCAGCGCAAGGTTATAAAGGTATTCGCGTAGAAATACCTGCCTAGGCTAATGCCTTACACTTACTTTAAATGTAGCCAATACATGGACTGCTCTTCAATACGGTTAAGTACCTATAAGGTAAGATATAGGAAAAGAAAAGAGAAGCGTTAATTGTTTACTGTTGGTTTACAAGAAGATGTTACAACACATAATTAATTCACAACAGCTTACCCCATCTGGGCATAGCAATACTTTTGTCACTGGATTGATGACTTGTCTCAGGTATATTTTTAAAATGTTGTTATCAGGAACGTCTCAGGCTACGAAAGTCATTATCAAGAGGGTTTAGAAATTAAACTTTTATTTAAGATTCCATTTCTATTGAATGCATTCCGTTCTACCTGTGAGAACAAATCGAATTTCTAATCTATTTCGGTGAGTGGTCCAGCTTGATAAGTGCTACTGAAAACGAATTAATTGTTTCGTACTCATAATACGTGACAAACCACAACTCGTCACAGTTATTGGCGATCTCTTGATAACGATACCAACATGCTGGGAAAACCAATCAAATTCGAAAATGAGTTAAATGCACATGTGATCACGACCTTGCATAACATGTGATAATAAGCCTACTATACGAACAATGAGGGCAACGTAAAGACGTCTCACAAACGCGCACGATCACTCGATTACAATGTATCACACATAGCAACGTGCCTGAAAGAATGGTATTTCCCCGTCTGCGGTGCAAATGGCAATTCAGCATTTATAATTTATTGTGTCTATCTTTATAAAGTGCAACGACAGCTTTCCTAGAACCTTACCGGTCTATAAACAACCGATTGTGTGCCTAATCAAGCTAAAACAATAATTATGTGGCACTTACACACGCACACACACACTTACGTGTGCACAGTAATAATTGATAACATTAATTTTTATATCAGAAATGCAGTTCCTATGGTTTATATTATTATGTCATACGTAGACGTAGGGTATCACGGACGCTTATGCACAAATCATTGAGTTGTCCAATTACTTAGTATAATTTTTTTGGTCCTATCTTATATTTAGGCAGCGCACGCGATGAAAGAAATTTTATATCGCGGATTTTACCGCGTTCTTGAGGATCCCTAAATTTGTAGAAATAAAATATATCCTATGTTACTCAATTTACTCATGGATAGTGTACACTCACTACACTTCTACGCTTTCTTTCAACAAAATAATATTTTACAATCTCATCAGTAGACCCAAAGATTACCCCCTACATACGTACAAACGTTACCATACCTCTGTATAATATTAGAATAGATCAAGAATAGATAATATAGATAATTGCTGATGGGATAGGAGTTGTAGGTGTCCAGTGGGCATTGGCTGTTCCATTCTACCGTCAGCCGCGCTCGTTGCCGTAAGTGGATGCCGCACAATAATCCTATTATGCCATTACAGTAGAGTTGAGACTAGGCACAAATTAAGTACTTAAGGCCCGGCCCGTCTTGCCACTTCGTAATATCCTAATTGACACGATTTGTTGGACAATTTGTTAATATCTGAACTGAATTGTAATGACTTCACGGAGATAATGCAGACGATCACAATAGTGATGTGAATCAACGAAACAAGTTGAAATGTTGCTGTTATTAATAATAGATCTCAATAAGCTGCAGTGCAGTGACCACTTGATAATAAACACTTATATATCAATAAAATAACCTCAGTAACTGGTATGTGTAGTATGGGGAGCAGCCCATACTACACATACCAGTCTGCTCATATACCGATAAAACTGGCCAAGTGCCGCTTGGCATGCATTAAGCGTATGCAGGTTTCCTTCTCAACTATCATCGGTATAGTGTTAACGACGTTTAAGCAATATTTATGATTAAAAGGCACATCACCGAAAAGTCTTAGGTTGTATTGTTACTATTCTCGGATCCTGAGTACGAGGTTGAAATCATAGTAGGACATCCTCGATTCAGTACTTACGACAATATAAAGGAGGGTTGCATTGTCCCAGGGCCCGGCGTGGACGTGCCCGCTCCCGACATGGGCACTGGCGAGCGCGAGATGTCGTGGATCGCCGACACGTACGCCAAGACCATCGGCTACCAGGACATAAACGCGCACGCCTGCGTCACCGGGAAACCCATCAATCAGGTCGGTGCCAAACGAAACTTCAAGGTCTCAACCACCAATTCGACCCCTTCCGTGGCAATAGAGCGCTCTGGGGGCAGACAATATAAAATTCATTTTCTACTGTACTTAGAGTTACTGCCATTTAATAAGTAAAAGAGTTTCACCTGTGAAATTATGTGAGTGAGGATCCATTCATCTCCCTCAAAGGCTGATGTATGGGGATGCATCAGCCTTTGAGTTCACTGCTGGACATAAGCTTCTAGTAAGTTGATGCCACTCCGAGGTCCTGTGCCCTCTGAAAACGCCATTTATATTGCCACGGGAGGCGAGCGGTGCGTCTGCCTTTTCAAGGTCACAAGACGGTGGACGGTCGAGGCGAACTCGTGGCCAATGCCGTTAAGGTCCGCTGCTGGACGTGGGCTCCTATTCTTCTCTGGGTGCTATTTATTTTGTACCGGGGATAAGGATCAACCGCCCTCGGTTAGTTTACGAGTCGGGGACAGCAGAATGTTTTTATTTCGTAGTTAATCGCTGCTCCCAGTCACCTACTCCATCCTTATATCTATGTAAAAATAATTACATAAATGGGTAAGCCTTACCTTTCGGAGGGTTTAGCTTACGCCTTCACAACACGTTGACATTCCACCAATCTGACTAAGTATACAGTTATGAGGACTGCAGTAGACCGCTAATGGGTTCTACCAATCCTACGGTTATAGTATTGTAAACCTTTTGCAGAACAAGTGATGTACCTGTAACATAGTATATGTAAGAGTTTTATTAATATTCTAATTTGGATGTGTACAGGGAGGTATCCATGGCAGAGTTTCTGCCACCGGTAGAGGTGTTTTCCACGGTCTCGAAAACTTCATCAATGAGGCTAACTACATGAGCATGATTGGTAAGTTTTAAGTTCATAGTCATATACTCATATCCAATAAAAAAATCAATTGGAAGTTACAAATTCCAACATTTTTATGTTTTCTTTTCACTACGGGTTTTCTTATTTTCATTACATTGTCAGTTACGTAACCGATACGATAAAATGCTCGGTTCATACAATTCATAGCCAAGCAAACCGGTATCACGTAGATGTAAATGGTAGATGATGTTCGTCACTTGCTTCGGAAAGAAGCTATCGATCTCTCCCATCAATGCTTTCAAAACCATTTGTGCTAACAGCAACTGTCCCTTCCAAAGTCATTTAATAGCCATAGTTAAATTGTTAACTGCAGCTTTTCCGAGTCAGTATACTGCTTATTGAACGAATTTGAATTCCACACAATAACTAGCACTTGAATCTAATAATTGCGCTCGTGTATTTAACGCAACCTTTTTTGACGATCCGTCGACGGCTGCCGTGGACAAATTACCGTTTGTACGTGAGATCTCTAACGTGATTTGCACGTGTGGCAGGCACTACCCCCGGCTGGGGCGGCAAGACGTTCATCGTCCAGGGCTTCGGTAACGTGGGGCTGCACACATGCCGCTACCTGGTGCGCGCGGGCGCCACCTGCATCGGCATCATCGAGCACGACGGCTCCATCATCAACCCAGACGGCATCGACCCTAAGGTAAGCCCCAGAATAAACCTCGACTCGCCCTCTTCATTCATAGCTCCACAGATTGTGTCTATCGCAATTTGTAACTGATCGATAAGGGCAAACAAACTCGCACGCTGCTGGGGAGTGGCCGCTAATGGCACAATTTCAAGCGCATTCTTCGGGAGAACCTAAAGCCCTCAGTCCCGTGTAGGCGGCATCCGGACTAAAAACTTCTGACAATCGCATTTGCCACTAACCCCTTCACCAATCCGCACTGTACCAGCTTGGTGATCTACACAGCAAGCCTCTTCAGCTGTGACGAGAGGCCTGTGCCCAGCCGTGGGCCGGTAATGGGTTGGAGCCAACGTTATGTGAAGCTGTGGGAACAATCAGGCGTTTTTAACTGGCCGGCATTTGGTGCGCGCTGGTGCAACCTTGGCGTATTGACTGACTGGATGACCATGTTGTCGAAGTAGCCAACTGACATGCACCTGAAATAATTCAACCTCTGCCAGTCTTGAACAACGCTACCATCCAATGACATTTCAATTATTGTGATAAAATTATGTAACTACAATTGATATCTCTTGAGTAGGCATAATGTTGGTTATTGTGTAATTAGGTTGTAGGTAGGTTTGTTATTGTTTACTTAGATGCGATAATTTCTGGCGCACGAGCATGATAATTCGTAAACATACGAATGCATAACACCACGAGCACGACATTGATATTCAGGGACACCATGTAACAATTTACCAATCAAGGTACTTCCAATCTCAAATTGAATATTGGCTTGTAAGTACAATTATTATTTTCAATGCAGTAGCATTGTTAACACAGATTAATACAGATTAACAGCTCAGATTAATACGTTTTTAATATTGGGTAAGAATAGTATATCTCTATGGTTGTATCAAACTTTCTATATCAGTAGAGCCGATTAAAAAGGTCAAGTTTTTGTCATTAAATTAAAATGGTCTGCCGAGTCTTTGGAGAGAGTTTCAGATGTTTCTTAATTAAAACAAAAGTAGCAGATTATTGAATTATTGTGTTATTTTACTACGATAAGTCATAGGTGCCTGGGATTCGAACCCCGGATCCGGCGGTCCGGGGTCTTGGCCGTAGTCTTAACATCATCATCGCTTATCATCGTCATCATTATCATCGCTTTTGACATAAAATTTGAATATTTTGACCAAGTGTTTTCTCCACAAAAATATTTTATTAAGTTATCTTATCTCGAGCACCACTATCACAAAGCAGGAGCAAAAACAAGGCAAATGACAACATGTGTCGCAGAACAGTCATGTCAAAACATGTTTACTAACTATGTTGCAGCTCACCATGGCTGATCACAATGTTGTTTTTAATACCTTAGTTTGTTTACCTCATTGATTGATTAATTGTAGGTAGTCAATTTCCTACATGAAAATCCATAAATAAATTGAAAAGTCAGAGTTATGTTCTGAACTGAACTCTTGCTTGTCCAGCTGTTAGTTTAATCATGATTAATATTATTTATGGCGCGTTGTAGTTCCCTAATGTGTATTCGCATAGTTACTTGTATCGAGTACCTCGGAAGCTTAGCTTACTAATAAACTGATTTAAAGTATTTACACTTACAACACTCAACTACCCACTTTACTCTTAAAACTATACCTACCAACTTGTAAGCAAGTTGGTATAAAACAGGATTGAGGTAGGTATGCAAATAGAGATAATTTAATATTGTTGGAGTTTCATAGCACATAGCAGTATCAATGAATTTGTTTGCAATATTGTCTCATAATCATACCTACATGTAAAAGTGCCTGAACAAGCTCAATTCAAAGCACTGATGAATGAAGATGACGATGTAGAGGCTTTGATGGGGAAGTATGGAATTAAGTGAGTTTATGAGTCCAAACATCTGAAACATTCCTGATGACTAGTCCTAAGACCACTGCAAACTAGTTATGTGTGTTAACGTTGGTGGTGTAAAATAAACCATTATATATAATGAACAATTTATATCAGAGAAAAAATCCACAGTCCAAAATCATCGAAACTAAATGATCATTCTTGTCCTCATTTTAAATAAAAAAGAAAAATATAAAGCCAGCTCTGCGTTAGCAAAAACTGAGCCAACTTCTTTTGTTTTATCTAAAGAATTATGATTAAAACTATATTGTACCTACTCAATTTTAAAGCAAATAATATAAATGGATAAAAGTGGCCAGTACAAAACAAAACAGGTTTGATGTCTTAACAATGTGTTAGAGATTAAAATATGCCGATCCTGTTATTATTTTAACTGAAAAGGTGCTTTTTATATCTGATAAAAGAGCGTCTGGCTCTTTTGCTATAACGTTACTGTATGAAATTAAATGTTTACTCACGGTAAACGGTACGTTAATTCTACGTTGACTTGTCACATTTGTGTTGCCGCTTGCTGGCGATAAAAGGATAGTAGGCTGATCAAACAGTTACATAAAACCTTTCACAGAAACCTTATAATGCAATGGATACCTAGTCGTCGAGGGTAGCTGTTAATCCGGACAAACATTGATAATCTTTGAATGTGATAATTTTATTACTATGCAATATATTATTATCTATGTATTATATTTATTATTTTATTGATATGTAATCTATATAACTAATATTATTATAAATGCAAAAGGTTGGGAGGATGGATGGATGTTTGTGTTTGTTGCTCAATCACGCAAGAAGGTTTGAACAGATTATTAAAATAGGTTTCAACCCTGAAAAAGCAGATAGGCTATTTAAAAAAGAAATTGGTCCCAAAGGGGATGAAACTTTGTATGTATTTGTTGTGAAAACCTCAGTCCTGAGGGAAAAACGAAACAAAGTAGTTAACAGTAAAAATATTTTCAGGTACAAAAGGTGGTCTTATCGCTAAAACGATTTCTTCCAGACAACCTTGTGATGAGGAGTTAAAGATATAAGATGATTTTCAAGCTCCAATCATAGTCATGTCATTGTAACATTGCAGGCTCTTGAAGACTACAGGATTGAAACCGGCACTATCGTCGGCTTCCCCGGCGCGAAGCCCTACGAGGGCGAGAGCATGCTGTACGAGAAGTGCGACATCCTGGTGCCCGCCGCCGTCGAACAGGTCATCCACAAGGAGAACGCACACAAAATACAAGCTAAGGTGAGCTTCAGGTCTTGTCTTCACGACACTTTTAGCTCCTCCCGTGGCAATAGAAAATGGCGTTTTCAGAGGGCAGGTCCTGCCTCGGAGTGGCGTCAACTACCGGAGGCTTATGTCCAGCACTGGACGGACACTATGCCTGAGGTAAGATTGCGAAAGTTTTTGAGGTTGGATATATGTATGTATGTTTGTTACTCAGTAAAAATAAGACTTACAGGGACGCCGCAGACAAAGTCTAGTTTACTGTAAATTAGTAGTCTGATAGTGTCAATCCGGGCTAAGGTAAACACTCAAGTTTTATCTATAAAGCAGATGATTGAAATGTTATCAATATAACGTAAGAATCGCAGCGGCTGACGACATGACAACTGGATAATCTTCCACTTGGCAATTGATAAGGAACACCAAAAATAATTTATCGAATATTTTAGATAACCAATGGCCTGACAATACTGAGTACCTCGAGTGGACAATAAAAATCACATTACTATGTAATTTAAAACGGCTGAAATTGCTCAGTGAAATTTATCTTTAGTTGATGCTCACGTCATATTCAGAGATAATAATAATAAATAAGGAGATAATCATCTTACCAATAAATAAACTGGAGTGCCTGTCTGTGATATTAAAATAAAGGTCAGTAATTAAATAGAATACAAAACAATGCAATACAAATATTCTTTATAAAGATAAATACAGTAAAAAAAAAAATAGCTAATAGAATTACACAAAAGGCGGTCTTATCGCTAGGCAGCAATCACTTCCAGACAACGCACACAGACACAGATTTATATGACACCTAAACATGGTCAACAGTTTTTAGAATTTTCGTCTGTCTGTTTTGTCGCGAATAGGCTCCGAAACCCCTGAACGGATATTGATGACATTTTCACGTATTGTAGGGAGAGAGGGTCATTTGTTAAAATCCATTAAATTTATGAAAATGTGATTAATAGATCATCGCCGAGGCTGCCAACGGGCCGACCACGCCGGCCGCCGACAAGATCCTGATCGACCGCAACATCCTGGTGATCCCCGACCTGTACATCAACGCGGGCGGTGTCACCGTCTCCTTCTTCGAGTGGCTCAAGAACCTCAACCACGTGTCGTACGGCCGTCTCACCTTCAAGTACGAGCGGGAGTCCAACCACCATCTTTTGGGTACGTTTTGGTTTTTTATGTCCTGAGAACAGATAACGCCCATGCGGTCTCGACACCCACAGCCGCTACAGGAAAATTGAATGTATTGTTCAATATTTTATATTTTATATCAATCTATTGTGGCTTTTGCTTGGTATTTACTAATTTTTCCATTGACTCATGAACCCTTCATTGGACAGGGTGCATTTTTTCGAAATAATAATAGTTATGTCTTTCTCAGACCCATTAACTATCTCTGTGCAATAAAACACGTTGATCTGCAGCTGTGGTGCTGTGTGAAAGAACGACAACCTAACAAACACACGTCAGGAAGGATTACATGAGAATTCAAATTTTTATTAAATAATAATGAGTTTGTATTATTTCTATGACAGAATCCGTCCAAGAATCGCTTGAGAGACGTTTCGGCCGCGTCGGTGGTCGCATCCCCGTGACCCCATCGGAGTCTTTCCAGAAGAGGATCTCCGGTGCCTCCGAGAAGGACATCGTGCACTCTGGTCTCGACTACACTATGGAGAGATCTGCTAGGGTATGTTGATGCAAATAATTTTTATAAAGTTTTACAAGTTACCGTGGCATAAATATCTATAAGTAATCTTCTGTGAAAATAATATTTTGTTAGGTTGATTTTTGTATAAAATTTGTATCAATGTCATAATAATAGCAAACACATGTATTCTCACCATCTACTGCCCCCATTGGATATCCGTGACCAGCCTCGGTTTGTGATTAGGGACTATTAGTTAGACCTGTTAGTATTATTATTATTATGAGTATTAGGTGTTAGGAATATTATTATTATAGTAAGTAATAGAACTGTTAGTGTAAGCTAGTCCTGTTGGTAAATATTAGTAATGTTGTACACGAACAACCAGCCACTGTTTAGTTGTGCACTGAAAACCAGCAATGTACATTGTGGAACTGCAGCACATGCAGACCGGAATCCATTTTCCAATGGTGTCACTCACTGTGGCGCAGAGCTAGGGCTTACGACAATTGAAATTTGAAATGAAATTTGATTGATGAAATTGTCTGAATTTGACTGCCTTAATTATCGCTCGCTAACAACATCCACTTCTTTTTTCTCTTATAAAATCATTAGGCTATGGGGACCTATATTTTACAGCGTTAACTTGTGATTTATTGTACTTACAGGCTATCATGAAGACTGCCATGAAGTTCAATTTGGGACTAGATCTGAGGACAGCGGCGTATGCTAACTCCATTGAGAAGATATTTACTACGTACGCTGACGCTGGATTGGCTTTCTAAATAATTACGCGACTTTAAAGTATTGCCTGCATTTGTAGACTCAATATAGTCCCCTTGCACTTAAGTGTAAATTTTAAGACATTTATTAATATGCACAGTATTTCTTCTTTGTCAAAATCATGTATTTTTTACTTTAATCTTAAGGATAACAATGTTACATGATTTCATAAAATTTTAATTTTCCAATTGTGTATTGTATTCAGTTTCGAAATAAAATTGTTTTACTGTTATATACCTTTTTTTTATACACGTTATTTACATAATGTTCTAAGCGGCGAGTGGCGTCTCAATTCGCATTTTTGCCATCATTGTGGTGGATATGATCTGAGAATTGATCAGCAGTGAAACTGTGACGCGATGACGATGGCTTAGCGTGCGTGACAGGCAAGGTAGGCAGGTAGCGCTATTAATAAATAGCCAGGAATAAGAATGCAAAACAGTATTCCCAAGGTTTAACAATTTTTTTTTTATATATGTTTAAGACTATAAACCGCACCCTTCGCGCAAAAAGAGCATAAGTAGAGTTAAGTAGAAATTGAGTTCCATATTACTATTATAATACGGAAGTGCTACTAAGCGGTAGCGATATCGGTAAGCGGGATGTCAACACCGGTCGGAGCATCTTTACCTGCGAGAACATGCGCAACGAGCGATCGATGTGATGTGACATCCCAAAAATTTAAACTTGGGTTTCCATGCCACCTGTCCACATAGTCGTAAGGTCGTAACACTCATAACGGTGAAGGCAGGATAACGGTTATTGCTGAACTGTATTGGAACTGTCTTATCGATATTGACGGCTATCCTCCACTAAATTACTCCAGCTATTCCAGTAGCAAGTCGAGCACGCGCTGCATCTTCTCAAATACTAATTCAATGCGAAGTAGTAGACACGGTCGGCCGCAAAAACAACGCGAACAGAACGTCGTGTTCACACTCTTCGAGTTGACCCTATAGAGACGAAAGTCATCCGTTTAGATAGATAGAGTACAGAGCTGGCGAGAGAGCTGCCCTGCGTTACACCTGCATGGGTGGGGTGGGGGTCTGAGGTCGCATCCTCAACCGAAATCCATGTACTGCGTACTACAGAACGTGTACTTAATACGTGTCACTGTCATTATCATGTCATCAGTCATGTTAATTAGTTGTCAAAAAGCGTGATCAATTCTGATAAGTATTTTAGGACGGGCTCAAGAAAAACCATTATTTACAGTAATAAAATGTCCTTATTACCATTAATATTTACTGTGCTGTCCACATTAGTAAATGTAGTACTATCTAAAGGTGTTGAACTAACATTCGAATTACCAGATAGTGCAGTTGAATGTTTTTATCAAGAAATCGAAAAGGACACTTCTGCCGCGCTGGAATATCAGGTAAATTTAAGTGTATAATTATCGGTAATAAATTGTAGTTTAAACTAACATTACTTAGTGAACAACCACTTAAATAGCAGACCTTGAAACCTAGGGAGATGACACATTATAAAATGTTTTTCTAACCTCCCTTAAACCCTGCAAAAGAAAATTCTTTCGAAGAATAATACGTGTGTTAAAAATATTGGCGTTTACTCACCATTATGTATATTGAAACTTGTTTATTAACTACTTATTTCATAAAATACTTATTAGAATTATAGCATTACTTAAGTTAAATTTGTTTATTTTTTGTTTACAGGTCATTACCGGTGGGCAGTATGATGTTGATGTAAAAATAGAGGCACCTAATAATCAAATAATATATCAGCAGCAAAAAATGCAATATGATTCTCATCAATTTACAGCTCCAAAAACAGGTAAATTTATATTATTTACAGGTGTTTAGTATTACATTGTTATGTACACAGATGTGTATATAAAGTGAATTATAGGAGTAGGTAGGTGTGTAGGGTAAATGTTGATGTAAAAATATAGGCACGGTATAATATAATATATAAGAAACAAAAATTGAATTGGCTGGGAACACTGGGCTTATAGGGCATATTGCCTACATTTATTTATTGGGTGATGTGTGGTGACAGCTGAATAGAATAAAATTGTCACCACCCCTCCTCTTCCCACATTGACTAAGGAAATCTAATGGAGAACGAGCAGCAGCATTCTCTGTGCAGCAACTACCAGCTACTGGGATCAACCCGCCTCCCTAGCATAGTGATTATGGGCAAATCCTCACTTTTGCAGTGAGTTCACAAAAATCCATTCTGAAAATCCATTGAGGGATCTTTTTGCACTTTCATTTCCACATTAATCCTTGATGCATGATTTATTCTATGTGGATTTTTTAGAAGTAACGTGTGCCTGCAAATACCTTATAAAAATAAAATGGGTGACACATCCAGTTATCTTTTACCAACACTTCCCGGCAAGTCATAACTTCGTACTGTCAAATGTCAATTGTCACTATTTATTTAATACTACATACACACTCACAGACTTTACCTCTTTATAATATTAGTATAGATGCATCATTCTTATTTTCCAGACTAAATATGAATATGACGCATCTGTACTAATATTAAGCTGTAAAGTTTGTATGTAAGTAGTATCAAATAAATTACATGACATTTGACACCATTGATAATACCCTAAAAAAAGAAATAGATAAGTAACTGTTATTGGGGGACAAATCCAAGCAAGTTTCTTTTCCTGCCCGAGAGATGACGCCTGGATAACTAAATAAGATATAGTCCTCTTTATTGGTAAAGCTGCATACACTAAGAAGTTATGATTTAGCCAGGAAATGTTGATAAAAGAAGTTTGCATGTAATGTGATTACATGTGTCACATTATTTTTATAAGGGATGGTGACGGCAGAACAGAATACAATTGTCACCAGCCCTCTTCCCGTGGGTGTCGTAAGAGGCGACTTAGGGAATGTGATGGAGAACAAGCAGAATCCTCTTTGCAGCAACTACCATCTGCTGCTATTAACAACCCGCCTTCCAATCTCAGTGATTATGGGCATCACCTCCAATTTTTGGGGCTGTTAGTCCTGCAGTGGACTGCAACAGGCCTTTTGATTGAAGGAATTTTCAGATAGGTACATTAGTTCCAAAAAATTCACATTGCAAGAAATAATGGATCAAAGATTTAAGTGGACATAAAAGTGCACATATACCCATCCATGGATTTTTAGAATGGATTTTAGTCAACTTACCACATTTTTGGGAGAGGCCAAAGTTCAGCAGTGGACTGATGATGATGATGATTAACATAATATTGTATGATATTATGGTAAGTATGTTTGTGGCAGTTACATTCTGATGCAGATTGTATCTTGATGTACTGAGTATGTATACTGATGTAAATAAATGTGAAATTGTTACAGGTGTATACAAGGTCTGCTTCAGCAATGAATTCAGTACCTTCTCCCACAAGCTAGTGTACATGGAACTAAATGTGGGGCCTGAAACTCCCCTTCCGGGCATTGGCGACCATGCCACTGTACTTACACAGGTACTAGCTATTGCATTTATTATTTATTCTTTGACGACTGTCTGGCGTGTTGTCCATGACCCTTCCTGACTAGCTGTGGGTTCAGGGTTCAACGCCCGGCCGGGGCAAGGATTTATTTGGTAGTTGTGTGTACGCCAACCCGTAATACGGAATCCTAGTGAGGGGATGTGAGTTTATATACTTGTAATTAAGGAATTAGTAAGTAGGAATTTATAAGAAAAAATTCGTTATTTTCATAGTGCACGATAAAATTGTTGTACCTTGCCTATTTCCATTCTCAGGTCTGCTGCTAGAGATTTCTGATAGTTTTAATTTTAGTTCTATCGTGTACAAAAATTATTAAATAGTTAAGTAACAAGTATAGTAAATAATAGTAATACAAAGGCCATCTTCTGTTGAAGTAATCCAGCCAACCAATCTGATGTGACAAAATAACAGTTAAAAGAAGGTTCAGAACTGCATAATATGTTTTGTTTTCCCCTCAATATTGTATAGTAGTAACCCTGCCTGCTTCACTAGTGTAATCTGCTAAAACAAAATAATAAACTAAGTAGGAATAATTCATTATAGTTGTTAACTTTCCAATATGAACTATTTTAAATATTTGTTACGTTTTTCAGCTGGAGGCTTCAGCAGAAGAAATACATGGATCACTTAATAAAATTATTGACCACCAAACACACCACAGGTTAAGGGAAGCCCAAAGTCGCAAACGTGCTGAAGATCTGAATGAAAGAGTATTCTGGTGGTCCATGTGTGAAACTGTAGCTATTGTGTGTGTTTCATTCGCCCAGGTTATGGTGTTGAAGAACTTTTTCAGTGACCGACCAACATTGTACAATCAATAGTAATAGTAATAGTGGAATAAATTATGTCTGTGATTGTCACTAGATGTCTACCTCATGAAAATATTATGTATATTATGCATGCCTGTATTGCACTAGTCTTATTATGTTGCAACGCAAAGATACAACTTTTAGATATTATAGGTATTTTATAACAAAGGCACATCACATAATCATCACTTAATTATCTATAGAGTGCAGATATAATTACTGTCCTATGGCCCTTTGTGTGTGCATTGATGCCAAGAACATTTTTGACATGCTATGTGGTATGGTATGGTACAATTGGTGCAGAGTGGTTTTGTTAAATTATAGATTGTAACTTGCTACATATTCACTTTAGTAAATGTGTAGTGGGATAAGTTTACACGCAGTGATAGTGTAGTGACAGTCACACACATAATTATGTTAGCTTAAATTTATTAATATATTTCATGGGCTAAGTTTTTCTTCATTTTTTTTCCCTAAATATAAATAAATCTTACCTTTTTTAACATTACTTGCACTTTCAATTACACATCCATCTACATTTTTATTATATAAAAGGAAGTGATAGAATTTTAAAAAGAATATACTTAATGTACAAGTATAAAATATTTGTATTTTCTGTTAATAAGAGATACATTACACAAAACATTATGTACATTGTTCCTGCTTGACATTTTTATACTTATGTATGAAATAACAATTAATAAGAATTTGAAAGATTCTATATCAAATAGTCCTTGGCCACATAAATGTCAAATGTTTTAAACAAGTGACATCTGCTAAAAACCTACGTAAAATTAATATTCTGTGGAATAAAGTTACACTGTACTGTATAATAAAATATAGTAATAATACAAGTTTACTTAAAAAAGAACAAGTAAAGCAAATACACCATTAACTAAGGCACATGGATAAGCAATAAGTGGCCTTTGTTCAGAATCACCTGACATAGTAACAAACAGTCTGCTAGCAGACAGCGCCGACCAAATGACTGCAATTGCAGACAGACTGAGACCAATAGTGCCATCCAGAGTTAAAAATATACCTAACCCTGCTAGTACAACCATAGGCAACATACAGTACCCTAACACACTTGCCACACTTAAGATAGTGAAGACACCTTCTGTGCGACTCATGAGGGTCAGTAGGAAGTACATTAAAATAACTGACATTACTGAGAGGCCATACACATACCCAAAATGGGCCTTATTTCCTGACAGAAACAGACAAACTGCTAAGGCCAAACAAAATGCTATAGGCCCCGCAATGTCAGTATCCCTAAGCAAAAAATTTGCATCATCAGCTTTTGACTGGCCATGGAATGGGTTTAATACAGCCAAAGTTTTTTCTAATATTCTGTCTGGATATATTTCTAGCTCATCTAACAATGGTGGCTCATCAAATTCGGATGTTTCTGGTGTTGTTTCTCCGGGTAATGGACCTGGAGTAAATATGCTTGTGTTATAATATTGGTTATTGTTTGCTGGTCCACTTGGCCCTTGTTCATATGCAAAATTCGGCTGATCAGTGGGAAATGTTTGAAAATCTGTAAAAAAAAAACAGGTTAAGACAGGTGAAATTAGAGGTAAAGTATTAAAGCCTGTTAATTATTACACACCAAGAGTTATTCATGCAAAGTGCATAATCTGAACTACATACTTAACTATAATAAATATCTATCTTATACATATTTCACTCACCTAATGTCTGAGAGGGATCAGCAAAGGTGTTTGAAGTATTGAAGGAATAGCTTTGACTGTTGTCTTGCTGCTGCCACGAGTATTCATTGTTATAAGTGTTGTTAAAATTAGGGTTTGCCATTTTATATACCTACGAAGAGTTTCACCAAGAAACAAGCACAAAATGGGAATTTAATCGGAAAAGTATAAATAAATATACGGACAAAATATCGAGAACTTCGTCAACTAAATGACGTAGGCTGTCGGCGCTGTCGCTGTCAAAATTGTCATAATTGTACACAGACCACAGACAACATATGGAAACTGCGTAATTTAATTTTTGCATCATGCCAACGCATATTCTGCGTGCGTAAGTAGGTCACAAATTTTTGACGTTATCATGACAAGGGCACTAGCTAGCAACTATTGTTTGAATTCGGTACAGTACAGCAGACTGTTCCATAGAGAATACACTATATAGTGTATTGTCTACGGAAGTAGACTATATAGTGTATTGTCTACGGAACTATGGTCTATGGAAGTAGACTAAGGTATATATCCGGAACCTGAGTCTACTTTTGGATAGAGACTGTTTGCTCATCAAACCATCACCAAACCATCACCGTGTTACGTGGACATGACGTGTCTTTTCACAGTACAAAATAAAGGGGTTCAATCTTGACACTGGCAAATGCACAAGACGTGTGCCGCCATCGTCCCCAGAAGAGGGGATAAGAAAAGAAATGAAGGGGTTCGAAGAGGGTTCACCACACTCTTGAGGTTTTGGGATACTCAGGCATGCAAGTTTCCTCACTATGATCAATCAAGTAACAAAATTAAAAACAATATTAAATTATTTATGGCAATAATTTATTTATTTCTTTATATTTGTTTTAGTTGACAAGTAAATACATTTTAATATGGATTATTTTTGAAGTATGATACTTATATTAAATACACTTAAGGTAAAGCTTGCAGCTAAAACATTAAAAATATGCATTAGAGTCTCAAGTCTCACTACTATTTGTGCCATTAAAACATGGCGAAATTATACGGAAGATCAGATAAATTGGAAAACAAAATTGTGGTTCAATAATGGAATTTCAAAAGGTTATCGATATAGTTAAAAACACTACAAAGTTCAGTTCTTTTTTGAATCAGTCACATTAACATAAGAAACTCCATTAAAACTATCCCGGCAGTGAGTTAGTGACGGTGACTTCACTGTTACAATCAATATTTTTTAGAGATTCAAGAACTATAAATCAACTTATATATCACTTGTTCTTTCATTTAGACAAGCCAAATCAAGTAAAACCATCTGCTTGATTAGAGCAAATGCACTGAATTTATCTCGCAAAGGATTTCCGCAAGTTAGATATATATAAGAGTTAAAACGAAATAAGCAGTATGTAAGTAAATATTGTGTATAAAATTGCAATAATGTATGGCATAATGTGGTCTTGCTTATTCGTGAATTTGCGTAAAAAGTAAAGACAATACAGAAAATTTTGATTGTAGTTCTAACGTTAGAACATATTTGTTGAATTGTTACATCATGCCAGCTTACATTCGTTCATTTACACTCACTTGGTATTACGCTTTTTCAGTTACAAAGTGTTTAATTTATAATACTACATACATACTTACTTGAATAAATATTACTTTGCGAGTAAAGTGATTCTTATTTTATTACACACCTAATTGTTGTCATAAGTAATGCACTGGATACAAACATATTATATGTTTTAAAAATTCTAAACTCCAGTCAGTTTTAAAAATGAATGAATATAAATGGTTATTTTTAAGTATTCATTGACATTTGTATGAAACTGACCATTGATTTAATTAATCAATCCTTAATTATCAATAATATCACATACGAACAAAAATAACACTGGGAAATACGGTGTTACAGATATCATAATATTAAGAAAAGATACAACCCTTGAAAGTGTTAATAAATACATGAGTGGAAACATAATAAGTAGAACTGTGTTGCATTGTAAATATTTATAAATTAATAGCATAAAACAATAGATTCAGGTACCGCTTTATAAGTCACACCTTGCTTCATTACAGCTGCTGACACAAATCTTCACTTGTATAATTCACAGAAATCTTAATAAAATTCTATTTTTATCTTCATAAAACTAAATCAACATAACATTCAGAAAACATCTTAAATTAACTTACTTTTTTTTTATAATTATCATAAATTACACTAAATACTTATTTAAATATACAAATATTTAAATTGCATTCATTCAACAGTCAATAAAAGTAAAAGGTATTTGTCACTTCACATGTTTTCGTTTTTAAACGATGCCGGTGGTTTAGTAAAATCGAAAAAAAGACATTAAAAATGAAATAAAACCACAAAGTAGTTTTGAAAATATTGAAATGCAAAATGTATTGAAGTGATTTCAGATCTAAGTCTATTCGATTACGAAAGTATTACGTACATACTTTCGTAATCGAACGGGCAGAGTCCCCCAGGCTTGCTGTCTCCTAGGCATGTTGAACTAGACATGGCAAGATTCATGAATTAATGCGAGCTTCAATATGGTGATTACTGTATAATTATTTTATGGTATGTTCAATCAAGTCTCTCATCGAAGCGTAAATACATTAAAAACAAATGCTATTTTGTGCTGTGATCAGGAATGCAATGAATAATTGTTTTAAAAATATTCTATAAACCTAATAAACATTATTCAGAGGTAAAAATTGTAGATTACCCAAATTGATGGCGTTGGAGTAGTTTGTAAATCGCTACGATAATGTTAAATACTAAAAAACAAAAAATAATGCGCAAAAGAATGCTCCAATCGTAATGCCCTTTTAAATATTTTAGTAGCAAAACAACGAGAGCTGGAATATGTTTTTCTGGCTTGCAGAGTGTTTGATAAGTATTAGCAATACAATAGTGTACAATTTTTAGAAAACTAAAAAGTCTTCGACTCAATAACTTCACAGATTTCGCCAATAATGCGTTTACATTACCCACCCACTAATTAGGTACTACTAATACACTAAGTGCACTCATATACAGTTTTCAAGCACTCATATACAGTGTGGTTTGAATAATGACTATTCGAGTACACATGGAATACCTTCTGGAGTATCTTTTGAACTGGATAAGTAGTTTTAAGATTAACGGGGTAAAACTACAACACATAATAATAAACGTTCCATAAATTGATTAAAAATTTTAGAATTTAGATTACAAAGTGATATCAAAGATCTCAATAAGCAAAAGTCGTAAGTACTTTGATACATAAAACCTACAACATTAATACATCTATTATGTACAATCTACATTTAGTACGGGTTATACAGTTTAAGAGTACTAAATACAACTTTAAGGATAATAATTAATTAAGTTTATGAACACACTAATCGCGGGAGATTAACACTACAGTATGCCAGACCGGAGGTCACAAATAAAAATAAAAATTAAAAACATTATCGAAATAAACATTCACGCATAATATATATCACAGATACCTAAGGAAGATATTAGTCGCTATTCTACTATCTTTGAGGTTACTTGAAGATAGCTCATTGTAAACAATATATTAACAACTAAATAAAACAATAAAAAATAGAGACGGCACAATCTCAAGTCCCATACATTTACTCGAAACACTGCGAATGCCACGTAATATAAACAAAATAATTTGGCTTCTAGCGATAACTAAACTTGAAAATAGTCACTAACAGTGCCCTCAGCACCGTTATTAATACTGCTTTTGGAGTCCCTGTTCGTTGGAACATTAATTTTTTCGTACCCCGCCGCCGAGTCCGACCGCTGTAGACCGGTGTTGTCGTCGGTAACGTTATTTAACTTCTCATAGGGAGGTTCCTTCTTAGATATATCGAAATACTTAACGCTCTCATAGTTTGGATCCTTCTTGGATCTCACCGAGTCATATTTCGAGTCTTTTAATCGCACCGATTCGTATTTCGGATCTTTACATCGCAACGATTCGTAGTTCGGATCCTGGGTGTTTACGCTTTCGTAGTTGGGATCCTTCGGACGCACGGACTCGTAGTTGGGATCGGACTCGCTCCCGGTGCCGGTATAGAAGGGATCGTTCGACATCGATTCGTAGTTCGGTTCCAAGGTGGGGTCTTCGTTGTTGTTCGCGGGCCAGTGATCGTACTTGGCGGACCTCTTGTTCACCGTGGAGTAGGTCGGTTGCACCTTGTACCCGGGCGCGATCGTGGCGTACGGGGGGGTCGGGGGTTGATTCCTCAACACTTCGTAGTTGGGATCCGAGTCGGACGCGTTGTTGTCCGTCTTCGATATGTGTTCGTAGCCTGCGTCGCTGCTCATAATACTGTTGGGTCCACTGTCGCTCATGTGGTTGAGTTTCAGTAAGTTATTATTTGTGAAGTGTGATGCGTGCCCGAGGGCGTTGATGTCCTTGACCGTCTCGTATCCGGGGTCCTGGTTTTGTGAGCTTTTGCGCTCCTTGCGCGCTATCGTTTCGTAGCCGTGGTTCACTGACTTCTTTCGGTCGATTGTTTCATAGCCGGGGTCGTCGGGTCGATACTTGAGCGTGAGCGGATCGGAGTCGTTAGTCGCGGTTTCTTTCACCTTCCTGACCGGTTCGTCCTTCCCTTTGGTTTTCTTCATCACCTTAGCGTACATTTCCTCGACGTTTCGCGGAGGGCTCTCCGTTACGCGCTGTTCGGAGTTTATGCTCGTGTTGGCGTCTGCGGACGAGTAGTCGCTATATCCGGGGCCATCGATCGAGTTGTACAGGTTATCTGCGGGATTTTCTTTCTGATCGATGTCAAAGTTGAGTTCCTTGGCTACCAGCGGCCGCATGAGGTCGCCGGAGCTGAATCGGTGCTTGTCCACCGGATAGTTGCACCCGTAGAAGTCTGAAGAGCTAACGCAGCTGTTGTTCCGTTGATGTTTCTCGTTCAGACTCCGCCGCAGTTTATCGTGGCCAAAGAGATCGCCTGGAAAGAGGTAACTTAATAGTAACTTACCATGTTTGCAATGTTTTATTTAAGGCATGTTACATGCTGCATACAACTGAAACTGTCACTACCAACCTCAAATGGAGATCCCATTTACTGTAAGTCCACTACAGAGAACCAGGGGTACAAGTACAAGTACAAGTTCAAGTTCCAAAACAAGTACAAGTACAAGTATAAGTTTCTCAAGTACAAGTTCTAAAAATCCTTACTAATAT
>DWLO01000354.1:0-21652 GCA_018245335.1 Dalla quadristriga
GTAGCCTATAATAGTCCACTGCTGGACTTAAGTGTCTTCTAAAAATGGGAGGGTTTTCCCATAATCACCACGATGGACAGGCGTCCAGGGTTGGTGATAAAAGTAGATATTGTCTGCTGCGCAGCTGCTATTATATCCCCTTTAGGAAGAGGAGGGAATGACAATTTGTATTATTTACTGCCGTCACCACACGGCAACACATGTCTATTAGTTTTTGACTTTCTCGATAAAGATCTCACAATCGACGGAAAATTTACATTTATCAATGAAAATGTTAACAGGTGCGAACGAGACGGATGCGAAATATGATAGTTCCTTTAACATGCCAGAAAGAGTTCTGCATTTTTGATATATATCATCTCATATTAATACAAAAGAAAGGAAATGGACCGTAAGTTTTCGAATTCACATTTAGCTTTTTATCGCGATCTCGCGGAAATATGGCTAGTTTCCCTTTCATCCTCGCCTTTTCACACACCATTTTGTATCCCTTCCGCTAGCTGAAACTAAAGGTGCTCGTCATTTTATGGAATATCCTGAATAGTTAGGATTTAATATATAATAAGTACACATGGATAGTATATCAGTCTGCCAATCCGCACTTGGCCAGCGTGGTGGACAGTGGCCTAACCCTACCTTGAGAGGAGACCCGCGCTCAGTAATGGGCACTTGATGTGTTGTGATGATGATGATGACGTGATGTTTTTTTTTTTAAGTTGCTTGCGTGAGAGGCATTCGGCTCGAAATGCGTGGATTGATCCAGGATTCCGCGAAAGAAAAACAAACCAACAAACACATTTTCGCATTTACAATGTCAGTAAGGATACTGCGAAAATCCCTTATGGGTCGACGCTTACGTCCAATATTTGTTCTCGCCGTTCACCGTATTATTCAATTTCGGTGAACTTCGTTAGGCGACATTCCTTTTGTTGACGTAGCAATTCTACGAGATTCTCTTCGTCGCGAAGAATAAAAAGTTGTAAAGGATGTCGAAGAAAACGTTATTGTAATGATAATATTAAATAAACGCTTACTCACTCATACCCCGCACTAGGATTCTGTGTTGTGGGTGGCGGACACACAAGAAAACAACACAATTTTAACGCCCAAGACCCAATCACAAACATTTATCTGCCAAATAAAATTTTGATCCGGCCGAGGCTAATGCTAATCGCCCACCGTGGGGCTGTAAGTGTGGTAAGCGTTTATTATTACTATTATTTACACGTCTCTCCAGCCCAGCGGTGGTGAACCTGCTGTCAAGCATCCCGGGTTCGATTCCCACCCGGAGCATCCATTTATGTGTCAGATAAATGTTTGCTGTAGAATCTTGGTTGTTATTAGAGATGTCTAGAGTGTATGTCTATGGCATCTGCGACACAGAGAATCCTAGTGATGGCATATGAGCGTCTCAGCGTTTATTTATTGGTTTTCAATTTTGTAACAAATAATCAGACTGGCCATGCTTCAAAAAAATTATTGGATAAGGGAAATATTCCGTTTCAATAAATGTTGGCCGTCGCCCAACTTTTCGAATAAAAACTTCGAGTAAAGCGCTCTACATCACGAAAACTACATTCCAGGTACAATCGCGTGAGTTCACGAACTGTATACCTCGCGCACATCCAGCATTCCCAGTGGGAATTATTCACGACGAGTCCCAAAAATTGCTTTTATTGTCCGTCAACCCAATAACCGTGAAATATAGTTTTTATTTCTGAAAACCTATTCAGTTGTGACAGACGGTTGGGCGTTGAAGCCCTCAACATCACGAAAACTACATTCCAGGTACGATCGCGTGAATTCAGGAACTGTGTACCTTAAGCACATCCAGTATTCCGCCTGGGAATTATTCACGGTGAGTCCTTAAAACTGTTTTTATTGTCCATCAACCCAATAACCGTAAATTGTAGTTTTTATATCCGGAAAAACTGTTCGGTTCGGTTGGGCATTAAGCTGGTGAATTGAGAAACTCAGTACAATAGAACTGGTGGGAGCGAGAAGTCTACGTCCAAATTGAGTCTTGGTCAAATGGGCGGAATTATGTTTCGCGCTATTTTTATCCAATCAAAAAGAAAAGACTTAAAATTTAATATCTATTTTTCATTTGTGGTATTTAAAATTTTCACAGAGTAAATCAAGCGTTACTTCACGTTTAAGTTACGTTATATTTTTAAGAATTGATCTTTATTGCAAGCAAATTATAACAATATAATGTCTACACATACACGCTAGTTACATGACAATGCTATCTGATGCCTGAACTAGGATAACCTGTACTTCAATCAATTTAATCGGAACTTAAACGTGAATTAAATCAATAATGCTTCATTCAGTATAAGTTATTAAATATACTACAACCAGAAAGTAGTCAGTTAATTTAGCCCTGAAAAATTCTCTAATGTTAAATAAATAAATGTTAAATATTAAACCTTTATAGTAACCAAATTCCCTGTTTTCCACCTATATTTCATTAAACATATTTTCCATAGGAATGAGTCCATTTATAATAATTTAGTAAAGGGTACAGACACCCCTAAAATGTTGGAGCACATATACCTAAATGATGGATTAATAAATTACACTTTCCAACAAATATCTAAGTAACTGCGGACCTTTGAAATTCATTGCACATGAAACGGGTCCAATTTTGTTCGTACTCGTACATAACCCTTACTCTTACCCACAGAGATATCTCAGACTTATACGATAGTTATAGGAGACAATTTTAAGGGATTTTTTAATTTATTTATAAATAGAAATAACTTCATAACCTAAATATATTGTCGCTTAGGGATTATAGTGAAAGCGCGCTCGAGAATATTCAACGTATGTTCCAAACATCATTATTAATAAAAAAAAAAAAACTATTTGACGGATTAAGAAAATTGTCTTGTACATTTGTATAAATTTTTCATAAAAGTTATTTACTATATTTAAAAATAATTCCGTGAACTAATTCGTAAATAACAGTAACCAGTAATTCGTAGTGGCACAGAAAATGGAAAATAGTTACAGTCGAATTCATAATTTTATTTTGTCGAGAAAATTTCAAGTCATCGTACTTTCTTTTTTGTGATACTAGATCATAATAATATAGTCAAATACATAATCTTCAAAAATTAGGTTCCTAAATGTTCATAAATGAAGGAAAATTAGTGAAATTAAAAACACACTAAAAATCGTTGTAGCACTTTGAACAAGAGTCCCATAAATTAAGGATTTTCCCTAAAATTAAGTATGGTTGGTGAAATCAAGATTTTCGTTTACAACAAGTTTTGTTGTCTGCAGCCATAAGTGATCATTGAAGCCAATGAAAATCTTCAGTTAAATACAAAATCCGCTGAAGTGGTTTCAGAGACTTGTCTACTTCTTGGTTTGAGAAACTCTAAAATTATTCCAGTAGGCGACGAATACACCTCGACAGCTGCGAACAGGTGATGACGTGTGTTTTTAGGAAAAATTTATTATTTTCTTTATTCTTTTGAACTTTGTAAAGTAATAAGTGTCTCGAAAAGATACTTACTTATACGGGAATATCAAATCAGGCAGCTTATAAAAATATATGGCCAACTTCAAAATTGTATTTAAATTTATTTATCCTTCTATAATTTCAACAAAGGGTACAAAGCCTTTCAAGTATTTGCAAGTCTTAAGAATGTTTTTAACGAAAACATGCCTTACGCTTGTGGTAGTTACCGAACGCTACAGTCGGATACGTCCAATACCATGGGATCAATGTCAAGTCTATTTGAATAAGGAGAAGAAAACATTAATTCATGGTTATGCTTGCAGCACTTAACCAGGACAAACTTAACACATAAAACACTGCGCTTATCACAGATCGTTAAATTGGAGTCTACGTTTCTAGTGAAGTACACCACTACTCCTCCTCTAATCCACATATCCTTGTCAACCACCTAAAGGTTGTCTGGAAGAGATCGCTTTAAGCGATAAGACCGCTTTCGTATATTTCCACTCTATATTTATACTGTACTTTATGTCTTTATATTTTGGTGTACAATAAAGAGTTAATTTATTGTACGTTTCACAATAATTTGGTTGTTTGGTTTGCTCGAAGTTCCTCGTTTGCCTCTTTCGTTTCGGAACATCGGACGTTCGATTATCGGAGTACGACCTGACGAAGAAAGTTATGCAACTACAGTCCAAGTACTAGGGTAGTATGAACGTTAAGATATCATAAAGAATGTGGATGAAACAACGACTTTCAAATAATGATAGGTGTGAAAGAGCTAGTCGTAGCGCATGCGTAATAATGTTTAGTTATCATCTTCTGTTGCTAAGCAACTATTTAAGTACGACGCTCCTGTTTCCATCTTTAATGATCAAATAAGCATTCTTTTCTCAAAGTACATTCCCGAAGAAAGTTTAATGAAATTGTATTTCTGAAATAATTATTCTGTACAGCAAAACACGTTCTCATTTTTATAACTGGGCAGTCCCATGTGCGCGATAAAAGTTTTCATGGAACAATACATCGTTTGACAGGCCGCCATCTTATGCATCAGTAGCAATCAAGAAACTACGCTTTTAATACCAAGAGAACATATCCAACAGAATGTTACAAGAAATTCAGATGAAACAACAACAAGTGTGAGGGAGGTAGTCGGTTTTCTAGCGCATGCGTAATAACTTAGCGTTAGGGCGTCTCCGGTTGCTAAGCAACCATTGGTTTTAACTTGAACGTAGCCATTTTACGTAGCGCGTTGTCTAGATAGGTATATACATAAAATAGTAGGATCATACTGAAAACACTTTTTGAGTAACTAACTAAAATTTTTGAGATTGATAGCAACGGTTTCTTTAGTTTATTTGGCCAAATATAAAATAGAACGCATAGAAAACCAGTCTCTGAGCACAATTGTTTCTTCATCGTATCCTCTATAAAATATCTGTAACCTTCATTCCATGTGAACAGACGTAGGTAATTTTTTTCTAATTTACAATTTTTTTTCACCAGATGGCGTTACTTTATTATTAGAATAACACTAACGACATCTATGGATGTAGAAGGTAAATAAAATCGGTCACTCCTACACAACACTGAACTCCGAAATAGGTAATTACAAGAAGGTTATGGGCCTTCCTGAAAGATGGCGTTGATACCAAATTCGTAAGACTTCTTTACATGTCACAATTTAAGTTATCATTATATCAATGTTATAATAAGAATATTGTTTAGTATTTGTTAGTAAAAGGACTTTGGACTGTTAGTGTAATTCCAGTTAGTAATCGTTAGTATTTTGTCCTATTCGAAGCTGAACACAGATGCGTTGCTATCCCTGAACACTGAGACGGTCGCCTCTTGTATAAGTGTAACCGGCATCTAGACCTATCCGACTCAAACACAATGGGGTAGATACTTATATGTACCTATGTGTTTTTATTATTTTCAAATCACTGTTATAGAAAAGTAAAAAATATAAATAATATTGGAAATGTTCCAAATTATTGAAAGAAATATTTTAAACCGAAAATAGATTTGAGCTGTTTAAACGCCGCCATTTTTCGCGCGGTTGGAATGACGTCACAGGACCCCAAAATCGTAATCCTAACACTACACACACACCATACACATGTCTAAACTTTGAAACGGGCGATGACGTCACATTTCATTATAAAAAAATTTCATTCGGCTATTTGCACATTACATTTATTAATTTTTGCTATTAAAATGGAAGAAATTAATGGCTTTGATGGAATCTCTGAACGATGAGTATTCGAAAAAAAATATTTGATCAAATTTTAACTACACGCAAATTACCTACTGTAGATAATGATAGCATCATAAATTTTACTTGGACAAAGTCACAGGCAACAGCTGGTAGATTATAAATGAACGCAATACACTTCTTACACTCGGTAACATACACTTTGCAATTACACTTTAATTCTTTGTAGGTTTGCTGACCTTGCAAATCTTGGCGACCTTGTTATGAACCTCCAGGTTATGTACTAGGGTAGCACAAATACGAATAGGAGGAGAATTCGCCGAGAGCAGTGAACGGTGTTTCTCTGCTACGAGCCTACGAGACAGCGTAGCACTCTATTTATTGTATCGCATATAAAATCACCTAGCGATCATTGTGTCCAAAAAGTAGCAACAATAGGGTATAATAATTTGCGTGTAGTTTAAATTAGGTTCAAATATTTTTTTTTCAAAATTCGAAAAAATATATGATATCGATCAAATATTCAATCTAACCCATTGTTTTCTTATTTTATTCCTTTTTTATTTTATTTACTAAACGCGCTTACGATATAACTAGAAGGCAGTCAAGTATTGAAAACGCAAGGTGATAAAATGTGACATGGAATGGAATGAAGGAGGACACTTCAAAATCTTCTAACAAACGTACTGAATGAAATTTGAATACAAAAGAGTATCTTTTTTTCCGAACGCACACCAAAAACATACTAGGATATTAGAAGCAATAGAAGTGAAACAAGTGAAAAGCGTGATTCGGACATTTTCAGGAAATGTTTTGAAACTACAGGTCATCTACTAGGACGACAGAAAGTGACGTCAATACAAATTTTGTGCGGAAGAAGAGACTAGCGATATTGAATTAATTTTGGGAGGAGTCGCGCATGCGTAATAGCGGGACAACTTCCAGCGAAGGAAAGCAATATAGGAAAAGAGAAGAAAGTAACACATGCGCAGAAGAAGCAAACACCATGGCGGGAAAAGTTTTTTGTAATTCGCTTTGCATGGTATATACATTTAATTTATTGAGTTGAAATTAATCTTCTATAAGTGTGTGTTATATTTCTATAATATATCTTTGTTAAATAAAATGACTTGGATCAAATAAAATAGATAACTTCAGTTCTAGAATAAGTTCACCCACTTTATCCTATCACATTCCATCTTATTAAACTTCAAAATCATAACTAAAATGTTACGTTTTCTCACGGCAACTGAAAATAACAGTTAACAATAATCAATTATCATGGCAGCTTTTATTTATTGTATTTTCGTTAACAAAATATTAGATCTTTTGATTCTTGCGTGTTATGTTAGCCTGGTAAATTTTCCGTTTACCCTCTACGACCTTTCAAAGCTACGGGGACTACTCTACGAACGTCTACGAAATGTGAAGTGAAAACTATAGATTCACATAAAAAATTATAGCTTACAAAAAAATTTATTGTAGGTATTGTAAATAAATTGTAGGTCAAAATGCAGAACCTTCACATAGCGTAAATACGTCACTCATTTTTCTGAATAAATTATACCTAACTTTCATTCTAAGTTACGGAGCAATGGCGCAAGTGGATGTGGACGAAACAATGACGTTATGAAACGTTGGTACGTTACTAGGAGTACAAAAACCTTAAGAAGCCACGACAAATAATTGAATACGGCGCGTGTCATGTATCAGGTATGTGTCTTGTACAATATCCTAAGAATAAAAACTAATAACTCTACAGAGAACTTTTGTTTAACTAAATCATAAACCAGGAGTACCTAAAAATAAATCAATTTACTATGAAATTACTCGGCCAGTTTTGCATAATTTAACATGACTTGTTTGGCGGTGTTGCACGATATACTTTGGGTAAGCCCAGGACTTGCATAAGTAGATTAGCCCAGCCCTTTTCTTCCACCGATCATTTATTATAACATGAGGATAGCAAACGAGCATGCAGTTCCACCAACAACTGACGCTCATGGACATCAGTAACAAACCTCGAATAGGCCTGTACGAGGGTAGGTAGTTTGTTAGTCCTGTTAGTATTAGTTAATATGTATCTAAGTGAATAACTCCTACCTTGTAGGCATCCTCAGAACCTGTACAAAACGTTCATTGCTCCTTATTCGTACAAGCTAAGAAATGCAGTTCCTGGCCGACGTCTGTGTTCCCAGGACGTAATAACTTGGACCGTTTCAAGACAAGAGTGAATTACCTTTTTCTAGGCAAGCATGTCTTTTCGTAGACCGTACCCTGCAATTGTTGTTTCTTATAAAAATAACTTAGCTTAGTTAATAACGGTTTAAGTTTTTAGGATCTCATAATAAATTAAAGTAGAATATTTTGATTTTACGATTAATAAAGCTACATAAAGTTTCTCATCTTTGATTTACGCTTTAGACTTTGTTAAGCGTGGTATTTTGTCTATAAAACATAATAAGGGAGAACCAATTTTGTATGGTCGTCTTCTTATCGCTCCGCCTATCGTTGTCAAAAACGCGTGCAAAACTGTTGTACTTGCAGTGCAAAGGAGGTTTTCTCGTGTTTCTGCTACCCTGGTTCTTGAACGGTAGTGTCGTAGTATCCCTCCAACTGCCGCTACGTTCCACAGCGCACGTCAATAGCGCCGCCTAGCGTCACTTCAAAAACGGCCTTGAACTTTGTATTATTATTCAGAAATGGCTGTGCTAACAAAGGAGGGCTAGATAAATGTTATGTAAGCAAGACAAACAATACAGGAAGATTTTGATAGATATTTTAACAACGATAATTTCATTGAAAATGAAATAATCATAAATACAAGAGATGATTGATAGCTCAAGTGATGATTTTGGTTCGTGTTCCGAAAATGAATTCAAATTTAGTTGAAAGTTTATATGGAAAACGAACTAAACGCGAGTGAAGCCGAGAGCATTGCTTAATTTGTATTTAAAAAAAAGTTAGCAAAGCATTATCATGTTCTTCATCATCACCCATCCCTAAAATCGGGTAAAATAATAACATGCTTAAACCGTTGTGAAACTATGACGCAGGTGGACGAAAGAATGACGCTATGAAACTTCGGAGCATTACTAGGAGAACATAAACGCAAACAGCCTGCGACGGAAAAGCGTATAGATAGCTAACGTGCAATCAGAATCCGTCTGCGTAGAAACGAGAGGGTGAGTTAGCGGCGCATGCGTATAGAGTTATAGGGGTGGAGCTAAGATAGATTCAGATTGGTTATCTCGATGCAATAATTTATTATACTATGTGGTACTATGATGGCGTTTACATGTTTTCTAAACAAACAATCTAACGAATAGCTTTGTTAAATAAATCGAAAAGGTTTTTACGCAGTTATTTTCGAACTTTCCTTCGAAATGGTGGCAAATACCTGTAACAATTAAAAATAAACAAAGGATGATAAAATGAACTGCACATCTATTCTGTTTCTTTATGGTATGCTGTTCTTAACTATGCTACCCTAGTTCTAAGCTGGTAGTTTCATAGAAAACTTGAACCGTCAGCACCGTCGCTACAGTGCAGCCAAACCACAGTGCGTACGTGATTAGCGCCACCTAGCGTCGTTTCAGAGGAATATGAACTATGGAAGTCAAGTTGGAACTCTATAATTAAGACACAAAAATGTTTTATTGACAAGTTATAATTATCTGGTTCCCGGGGCACTAAAATGAGTCACTTTTGAGTACCTGTAACCAAAAGCCAAGCTCCAAAACCTCAGTGTTGCTATACGAGATTGGGTTTCAAATGTTTATGAGTTGCAGTACCTACATAAAGCCACTGTATCCCTTGTTCCTACCTTACTCATATCATAAGTTATAATAAGTTTTTACTTAATATAGAATAATCATGGTCTTCGTATTTATTAAATTTATCTGTAAAAATACTTCTATTATGATACATTCAAGCATATAGAGCATTTGAAACTATGACATAGGTGGTGAAAGTATGACGTTATGAAACGTCGGATCATCACCAGGAGCACATGAGTTTATAGAACCTACAATGGACATTCGCGTAGAGAGTAAAAGTGGAGGCAGTATCGGTCTACATACGTTGAAGAGAGACAGTAGCAGCGCATGCGTATAAAGTCAGAGGGGTGGAGCTACAAACGTTTTCACCATTTATGCAGCGATTGACGATGCTAATGGCAGTTGAATTTTGTCTATAAAAACAAGATACAAATAATATAACATGATTTATGTCTTCTGTAAAGATGTTATTGCGCCGCTTTTTTACCATAGCAAAAGTTGGTGATAAAAAATGTATGGTTGCATTTTGTTTTCGAAGCCAGTGTCAATGAAGCTACTTACGTTTTGAGTAGCTTAGATTTTTAATCCTATTGTATAGTCTAATTTTGACCTTTAAAATAAACCAATAAATCTAAATAATATAATAAAAGTGAAAGTATTTTTGTTTGTTTGATACGTCTTCGACAAAATTCAAGCCAAGTTTCATTACTCTAGAGAACGTCAGAACTTTCACTTTCATTTGACGTAAAGTATGACGTAGCTGAAGTTGGAGGGATGTTATGAAACTACAGTTGAGGCACTAGGAGTGTATAAACGTCAAAAGCTTAAAATTTGGACTGGAAACTAAATTGAACTCTTAAAAACTTTGGAAAGTAAAATGTACCCATGTAAAATAAAAACTTTTTCCATGTATGTTCAAATGTTACTTACTAACATACCGAAAGGCTTCAAGGATACTGGTAAAGAGACTGATCATTTATAGTGCCGACGCTTCTTTTCGCTTTTATATTTTCAGATGGATTGACCAAAATACAATATATGTTCAACACCCTAAACAAGTTAAGTGTATGTGGGCCTTGAAGGGGCATATGGTTCTTGTGTATATTCTACCTTCATGGGAATGGCCTCTTTCGCTAAACCAAACCGTTGCCACGAATCTCTTTAATTAGAACAAATAATATAACAGGAGTTGCGGAATGAGAGAACTAAAGTAATATGGAGAAACTTTTTGAAGTACGGTAATGTAGAAAGAAGACTCAGAAAGAGCCCATGATTCTCAAAAATTACTTGTTGCCGTCGTACTCCATATCTGCTCCAAAATAATTCAGATTGAACAATGACGTAATCAATGGGTCGAGAATGTTATGAACTTACAATGCACCTACTGGGGATACATAAAATGTGTGTTCAAATAGTTGGAAAGGAATTCCGAGTAGAAAGGACCAAGTAAGAAAAAGAGGAAAAGTTGCGTAGAAGATAAAAACACAGAAAATAAATAGTGTCTGAATAAACTGGCGGAAAATTAACTGATTTCATATGGAGTATTATTTTTATATAGTTTAAAAAACCTATGAGAGTTAAAGTGTCAGTCAGTTGAATCATAGAGGCTGAATAAGCAAAAAAATAATTTGCTTGCTTTACTTTAAATTTATAGAATAAAGTTGAGTTGAGATTTATACCCCATTTCCGTGTCAAGTTTGCTAAATCCAATGGAAATAAGTGTGTTAAAGTTGAGCGATGACGTCAGTTAGGTATAAATGTTAAGAAAATACAGCCCAGGTATCAGGGGAGCATAAACGTTCAAATCTAATACGAATAGAAGAGGAAAACTAGAAGGGTGGAAAGCCGTGAGTTAAAGAGAGAAATGGAATGCGCGCATGCGTAGTACTCGGGTGAAGACAAACTATTACGTAGAAGAGGCATGTTTAACGCGTAGGAGAATAATAACGTTTTGTGACGTACCTATTTCTGTTTCCGAGATGTATGATTGGCGGTCCCACAAAAACACGAAAACTTCAAGTGTCAAAACTTCTCTAATTATATTTCATTTAAAAAAAGAAAAAAAGAGATATTTAATATTTTAGCGATTGCGTATAAATAAAATATTGCATTGAGCGTATTATTAGATGTTTTGATAAAGTAATGAAAAAATTAAACATATTGGAACAATGACGCTTTCAACAAATGGACATGGGGTCTAATGCAAAATTTACGAAAAACGTCATTTAGAGTGATATTAAAACCGCGATGGTGGAGCCGTGTGACGTTGGCTGGAAAATGTTATGAAACTACTGTGGAGACACTAAGCAACCAGAAGCTTTAAGAGCTCATAGAGTTAGAGAAGGAAAGAGCGAGGGATCGCAAAAAGTTTGTAGGAAAGAGACATTGAATTCGCGCATGCGCACAAAATTCAAAAGCCTGAAATGTATATGCAATGAATGGGAATAGTTGAGTGAAAGCGTAGCAGGAATAACGTACGTAGCTCGTTTCAAGAGATATGGCGCGATCTTAGCTCGTAGACCCGTATACAGTATACATGCCAGCGCCACCTGAGCAAAAAGCCTCTTAAATTTATAGTACAGTGGTAATACACTCTTGCCAAGTGGTAGAACCTTTATTCAGTTGCAGGAGAGGTGATTCCGCCTCCACAAACTTTTGACGTAAAGGGATCGTTTCTCATATAATTTGTATTTCGGATGGAAAAATTGGTTACCGATCTCACTTTATACAAATACCATCTCAGTCCTCAAGTGTTCATGGTCGTAAATACCCACTTTCGACCACGACTTTGGTTGACTTATCGACATACCAAAACTTTGTCGAGTGAGAATGCGTTGAAGAGAAAAGTACAGAGGTGACGTTGGCCGGAAAATGTTATGAAACTACTGAGGAGGTACTAAGCAAGCAGAAGCTTTAGGAGCACCTAGAGTTAGACAAGGGTCGAGGGGATAGAGCGAGGGGTAGCAAAAAGTGTGGGAAAGAGACATTACATTCGCGCATGCGTATAAAATTCAAACGCGAAAGATGTATACGCAATAAATGTATTAAAAGAATTGCATGTATGACGTATCGTTCGCTTCAAGAGATGTAGCGGTCGTAGCTCGTAGCCCCGGAGACAAATATTTAATTTTACATGAAACAGGTGTCAACCCTAATAGAAAAGGTATACAGTTTTATTTTATTTTAAAATTGTTTACGGTCGGACGGACCTTGTAAGCTTTTAGTGTATCCTCTGTGGTCATAGCTCGGTTTCGTAGACCTGTAGACAAATTAAGTACGCACTGTTGGAATCCTCAGTAGTCACAACATATGAATTGCCAAGGAGTAGAACCTTTGTTGTTCACGTACGTGGTTCTGCTTCCACAATATGAAAATTTTCCGACATAAATTCCGATTTTTCTTAAACAAGTAATCTGTATTTCAAAGAGAAAGATTAGTTGCCAGTTCCAAAATGCCTCACTTCACTCTTTTGGTTTTATTGGACGATAGTACCCTTAGATCACTGCATGCTCATTTGCTACTTTCGTGTGTATAATTTCGCGATAGAATCAACGTTGAAGGGGACAGTAGAAGAAATGATGACGTTGCGAAAATGTTATGAAACTACTATGGAGGTACTAACCAAACATAACTTTTAGGAGCTCATAGAGTTAGACAAGGAAAGCGTGATGGGTGGCAAAAAGTGTGTTAGAAAGAGACATTGCATTCGCGCATACGTATAAATTTCAATCGCAAGAGGTATACGTAATGAATGGTAGTGAAGGCGTAGTAGGAATGACGTATAGTTTGCTTCATGTGATGTGGCGCGATCATAGATCTTCTTAAACCATTCATTAGGTAGCTGATGCACCCATACGCAAAACAAGTACGCACTGGCGGAACCCACCAGTTATGTAACATAGGAATTGCTAGGAGGTAGACTCTTAATTCAGTTCAGTTAATTTGGCATTTAGTTCGCCATTTGTAAAGAAATGAAAAGAAAAACGTTTATTGTTTACCGTTAATATACAAAAGATATTATTACAAATAATTCAGTTCACGCGAGATAATTTTGCCACAAAAAAAAACTGCGGGGTAGTTCTACCTCCATAATAATTTACGACAAATAAATTTGTTTCTCTAATAATTCGAATTTCGAAGAATAAGTCTAGTTGCCGATCATAAAAGGTTTTAGTAAGCTTTGCGTAAAGGTAGCTTGGAGGCGTATCAGGTTACCATGGGCGGCAGTGCTTATCACTGCATGCTCATTTGCGACTTTCCTTTACTAATTGATCGACATACATATTGTACTTGAAACGTTATTTTTGCTAGAGACTGAACGTTGAAGAGGACAGTAGGAGAGATGATGACGTAGGTCGGAAAATGTTGTGGAACTACTATGAAGGTACTAACCAAGCATAAGCTTTAGGAGCTCATAGAGTTAGACAAGGAAAGCGCGACAGGTGGCAAGAAGTGTGTTAGAAGGAGACATTAAATTCGCGCATGCGTATAATTTTATACCGAGAGGTGTTTACGCAATGAATGGTAGTGAAAGCGTAGTAGGAATGACGTAGCGTTCGCTTTGACGTAGCAGTCGTAGCTCGTAGCTCAAAGCGCATTCAAATTCACTACGCACTGGTAGAACCCAGTAGTGGTGCAACGTACTTATTTCCAGATTGTAGAATCTTTATCTTTATCAGATCTTTATTCAGTTTTTGCAATAATGTGTATAATTAAATAAATAAAATATTTGTTTGGATCGAGTTAAGTTTGAATTTCGAAGGGAAAGATTAGTTTCCAAAAACAAAATGCCTCACCTCACTGTTCAGATTTTTGTGGACCGTCTCTGAATGCGTGTTCGCTGCTATCATTGACTGATTGGTCGACTGACGTGTACGTTTTGCGACAAAATGCGTTGAAGGGAAAGAAAGAGATGATGACGTTGACCGGGAAATGTTATGAAACTACTATGGAGGTACTAACTAAGCATAAACTTTAGGAGCTCATAGAGTAAGACAAGGAAAGCGCGATGGGTGGCCACCATTATGTTAGAGAGAGAGATTGAGATTGTATTCGCGCATGCGTATAAAATTTGACAGCGAGAAATTATGACGCCATTCATTGCGTAGTGGAATGGTTGAGTAACAGCGTAGCATTTAAAAAAGACCACTTGAAGCAATGTATGGATCTTACTTATCTTAATAAGTATCTATAATGTATAGTATCTGTTATCATATACAGTATTATATATATGATATAAATATACCTGGTTGAAGATTTACAAATAGCCTCTTTTTTCCTAATAAATACATAATATTCTGCGTCTTAACATATATACACACCTCATAAATATTATACGTTCCAGCCACAGTTAACAATTTGAGGTCTTTAAAGAGACACTTGTCTTGCAGATCTTTTCTAGAGTGACATCAAGCCCAAAATATAGTCATTTTGGACATTATTCGGCTAACCCAAGAGATCGATAAGTAATTTACGTAGTACATTTTCCACTCCATGTTTTTCAAAAGAAGCAAGCAATGACGCAACCAATGTTATGAAACTTTAGTGAAGCTACTAGGCAAACATATCCAATAAGAGCAAAAGTTCCATAAGGCAAACTTGAGGGGTGAAACATAATGCGGTAGAAAGAGAGCACACCTTTAAACTACGCATGCGCGTAACTTATACTCGTAGAAGTGGGCGGTGAGTTGTCTGACGTAATAGATGACGTTATTGATAAGACATATGCATGAATGACGCTCGCTGCAACTCATAGTAGCGCACTACAGGGGACGGGTTTCTCCTTACGACTGAGGAGGCCTGGAGCATACTCCACCACGCTGCTCCAATGCGGATTGAACATTCTAGTATAAAATCAGTATCGTCACCATCGCAACTTATCACCGGCCCAATACTCAGCATGGGTCTCCTCTCGTGGTGAGAAGGGTAAAGCCATAGTCCACCACGCTGGCCAAATGTGGATTGGCATGATTCACAGGACTTTGAGAGTATTATGGAGAACTCTGAGCCATGCAGGTTTTCCCACAATGAAATTAAATTAAATGAAATTTTTTATTTCGTCATAAGAAGGTACAAGCGGCAGACTCGACAAATTTCATAATATAACACAATAGTAAAATGAGTAATAGTTAAATAACATTAAATTACATTACCTTAAAATTAGTAACTGATTATGAAATCTGTTATTAGTAAATGACTTTGAAATATAATTTTCATTCTTGGTGCTGAGCGAAAAGTTTGAAAAAAAAGGAAAATGCTGCTACGGTGGCGGTGCTACGCGTTTGTGAATGAGTCATCCACGTTTTGCAACTCAAATCGTATACTAAGGCACCATAAACATCAACAGCTATCAAATGAGTTTAGTTGACCAATAGATTTATAATAAGATTTTGGTTATTTTCTACATTTAATTTATTTTAAAAAATCGTTTTTAGTACAAAGCACGACACAAAATTGTAAAATGATACATTTATTTTACTATGATGTGATACTATCGCCATCTGTTTGTTTATGTAGAAACTGACAACGCCATCTGTTTGATTATGTAGGAACTAACAAGTGAAGCAAAGCGTCGAATTGTTTGAGGCCTTTTTAGCTCTAGAAGCATTCAAGTGATGACTCTTTAAATATAATTAGATGAATAGAGATAAAAAGAGGATTTTATATATAAAATTTATTGATTGAAGCTAAACGTAAAATGTAGTATGTAAGCCCGTTTATTTAAAAACTATTAAAACAATTTTTTGATGTTTTAATAATTTTAATAATAATTTATTCTCTTCGTGACCGCCAACATGCATTTCGTAGTAAAGTTATCGTTGTGTACAAAAAAATATAAATGTAGCCACAGTCTTTTTTTTCAGGGCTATCATGAAACCAAATAAACTTCATGAAAATTTGCTTAGTAGTTTTTGCGTGATATTTTCCGTGATACCCATCCACGAACGCGCATTGAAAGTAGGGATCTAAACTTGTGACATGAAGTTCTTACAAACGTAGCGACAACGGCGTAGCTTTCACATCAACTCCATGCTACGAGATTATTAAGAGAGCATAGCATAAAAGAGGGCTGAAAATGTAGCTGAGCTGAGACAGAAAATTCCCATAACAAGGTAAACAAGGGCAGAGATATACAAGTATTATCCCTGGCCTGTAATATTTTACTGTATCTTGGTTTGCGCTAAATGATTTTTCAGCGTTATGTTTAGTTTACTAACTAAACTTCTGGCACTAAAATTACTATTTTAGATTATTAAATTATAACCATTATTATAATATTATAATTATATTAGCTAAACTTACTATTTCAGTGTCCGTAGAGATAAATTCTTTTAAATTTTCAAAGATTTCGCGGAAGGTTAGTAAAGTTGTTTCTTGTTATGTTTATTAGTGATATAATATTATTCATAAAACGGGACATTTGCATAAACATAATATAAATCTAACACATTTTCACTTTCCGATTTACAGCGCGTGACATCCACCTATCGCAACGCAAGCATCAAATTGCGTCGAAAAGTGAAAAACTGAAACTGAAATCCCTTCAAACCGTCGCAGGGAGGCTTCAGCGCCAGGAAAATGGCTACTAGGATAGCACAATCTTCGAGCGTTGAATATAAGTCGGACTGCGCGGACTTGTCGACGTAGAACGCTTGTCAGGTAAAATAGGCGTTTACCTGTAAATGACGATTTAAATTGGAACTACTCTTGTGAAACCGTTTATGTTGCCAATAGTTTGTATGTCGTCAATGTATTCAACTTTTGACAAATTCTTTCCGGAACATTTCATATACATGTAAATCTAAATAACATAAAAGCGATGAAAGAAGCACTTAAGCATTATTTTAGTACAGGCAAGCAAAGTTTTTCATGTTTATACATTTATTTTTATAAGTTTATATAATACCGGGGCAGAGACATCGGGGCAGACGGGACTAAGCCCAATATTTATCTGACAAGAGAAGATATTAATGCATTACACGTAAATTGAACTATCCATAGACACGAGTACATAAGAAACTAGTACTTTTCCGTCATGAAAGGTGGCGCGACAAGCAACACAGCCTCCGAGAAATTGTAAAACTGTTTCGTAGCAACATCGTAGTAGGCTTTGGCGCTACGAGAAATTTTACCAAGATTACATAAACTGTAAGAACTACATTTAAGCGCGGTACACCCCAGCGCGCTTGAGACTTGAGCGCTATAAAATACATCCGATTAAAGCCGGCAACAATGGTTAATTCCCAATCTGAAACAAATTAGAAGACCAAAGTAAGTATTCAGGCGCTATATTCTGTATTTGTGTTTAGACTCGCAATTCGGGTGTGTAACGATATCTTGCGTTATCTGCGTGGAATTGTACGTCAGAACAAGATTCGACGCAGCTAACGCGACATATTGTAACGCAAATACAGAATAAGTGGCCAGTTACGACAGTTTAAGACGTTTTAACGCGCGTACAATAAGGGTCTTGTTAATATGATGCAAACTTTTTAGCAATCATTATCTCCTTAATATTTAATTGTAAGAGCAATGGATCGGTCGGAGTGGCGGCAATTAGGGGAGGCATGTGATATGCAGTAGTTGACTTTTAAAGTTTTATGGCGAAGTGGATGGAAAAAGGTTTTTTTTTTTTTAAATTTACTTATCAGTCATTTAATAGAATGTAGAAGACAGCGCAATCTATACACTTGAATAATGGCAGACTTGCCAATGACCTTAAAGAAAATTTTACTGTGTTTTGTAACTTAAAATGCAAACGTGCACCGTTACCAATATTTTATATTTTTACCATAACAAATCAGACATTAAATTAGTGATTTTTATTCAATTATACTTAAACTGTAAAAAACATTCTTATTCAATAATAATTATTTAGAACTTAATTGTAGCTAGATATAAGCGACATCTATGAGTTCATGTAATAACTGGTATGTAGGGGTTGAAAACGGTGGATATGACCTCGTCTTATGGTTCCAAAGTACACCGCAAGATGACGGTATAATAAATTTACAGGATAGTAACTATTACAGTCCTATAGCAAGGTGATGAATTGCTTTCGTGAATAGTGAGTGTTATTTTATAGCTTTTATTATATTATATATTCTTAACAAACGCTCACACACACACAACCCGCACTAGGATTCCCTGTGTTGCGGGTGTCTGACACATACAGATAACTAACAACACACAACCAAGACCCGAGTACAAACATTTATCTGCCAAATAAATCTTTGCCCCGGCTGGAGATCGAACAGGGGAACAGGTCGTCAATCAAGGTCAGTGAGTGACCAGCTGACCAGCTTCGAATAGGTCATATACTAACGATTACTAACTGGAAGATTATTTAAATTTAGGTACTAGCAGGACTAGCATATACTAACCGTCCTGTCTCCCACAGACCTATTTCTAACGAATACTTAAGAACACGCGAAATTTTTTTAACTCGCGCGGTGGTAAAAATAGCATTTTCAGAGACCTCAGGGACCTGGATTGGCCTCAACTACTGCAGGTATATGTGCACCAGTGGCCTCAAAAGCTGATGTATGGACGGGGGATGGACAGATCCTCACTCTCACACAATTTAATGGGTGAAAATCTAGTGGCAAAAAAAAAGGCGTAATTTTTCCCCGCGCGGCGAAAGATGGCGCTAGCGATGCAAACGCGTGCTTTGAAAAATCATAGCAGCGTTTCTATTTCGTAGCAACATCGTAGCAGGCTTTGGCGCTACGAGAAATTTTACCAAGCTGACATAAACGAAGAGAACTTTATCTAAGCAATGGAAACTCCGCATTCGGGTTCCTTCTCTTATGGGTTAGTACAATCTACGGGCTAAGTAGCTTCTGGAAATCCCGATTAGAGCGGAAAATGTATACTTGGTACCAGGCGCACATACCTCCTTGGGAGATTGCATACGGAGGAAAACATTAGAAAAAGAAAGCACGTGCTTAGAGGGCGGAGCTTACGATGTTCTTACGCAAGCGCAGAACGACCCTTTATAACATAAGAAAGTTTTCTAATCTCAACAAACTTTTGATGATACAAATTAGTTTAATTACTGCTAATACCCGGTATAAACGTTTCTAGGCTATGTTTAAATTATTGATACTAAATCGCCCATCAATTACTTTACGTACCTAGTAATAATTCACTTGAAGTTTGGATATTTATTTATAACGCCATCTAGCAAATAAATCATGAACAACTAACTTCATAATTCTAAAATTTTGGACTATATTATTAGTTAATAGAAAGGGCTTTAGCCATAATCCACCACGCTGGTCAAGTGGTAATAAGCAGGTTCCACGCGCTATTGAGAACGTTATTGAAAACTCTCGGGAAAAATATATGAAGGTTTCATATATTTCAAGTTTTTAAGGATAACCAACACGACGTACAATCAATTTACAAATTTAAAGTCTACGATTAAAAAGAGTTTTAGCTTAACACGGCCCGAAACGCGATCGAGTTTAATTAAAAAAAAATTGAAATATTAGACAATCAAAATTTTAATTTAAAGGCGATGCAATAGTAAATAAAATAAAACGGTAAATAAAAAAGTATAAAAAACTAATGGTAAAAAGTGACAGTCCTTAATTTTTAAAAGTTTTTTTTTAAATGTGTGTTTCTAATCTAGTTACTCCTAATGCGTTACTAGATATAATATGACGGTCTTGGTGTATTTTTGGGTGCGTTAGGGTGGTTTTTTGTAGTAACTCTGGCTAATATATTTTAACATTCACCAGTCTGAACAGAAAAACAAGGTCAAGTAAGTAAGTTCCTCATCGTTATAGCAAGTGATATTTAATTGCTTCCGCACATTCCGTGATTAGGCTAGAGATCAAAACCCGGACCTCTGTTGACCTGGCCTTTGAACCTTATTATAATTAAAATATAAATTACAAGAATCTATAACAGGAATATTTAAGTTCAGGCTGATGATACTAGATGGCGCTAGGTCTTAAAAGTGATAAGAGTAGTTTAGATAGAGGAGATTAGAGTAGAGTAGATTACATACTAAATGCGTTTGGCCATTGCTCAAAATTACACTAGCTAGTATGTTTTTGTGTAGTGGTAGGTGTAGTGCTTAAATAATGTACTTCTTGATAAATATCAATTTTCTTAGAATAAGTGATATACAAATGAATTCCCGGTATTACATCTCAGACCTTTATAATAGTGAAACATCTTCGTTGGACCGTTTATAGCTGCATTCAGCTTAAATCGTATTCGAAAACAAACTTAAGTCAAGATAATAATAGAGCCAATAGTAGTTATTTGTCAAATTTTTCTGTATGTGATGAAATAATTTTTTTTTTCTTTCTTTCTTTCTTTCTTTCTTTTAATAAACAATATTTGTCTTTCCACTCTCACCCACAAAGTGAAAGGCGTATGTATGTATCCAAACAAAACATTTAATTATTGAACATTCGGACCTCCGATGTTTCCCGTATCATATTTTTCCCGTCCTCAAAGGCGTTTGAAGACAAAAATTCAATTAAACGTATCGATACGGCAAACAGAATCAGGATATTTTGGGCAAAATGGAACCCGATGGTTGTCTGTCGCCTCGGGGAAACGGATTTTGAGATCAAAAAGTAATCGAGTTTGTTTGGTAGGAATTATTGTTTTTAAGTATACTTTGCCTGCGGCTCAAGGGATGAATTTAGGAAAACAAATGTCTATTTTCAAGCTACGAATATATTCTATACTTGTAACGCGTCATTATTCTATTTCATGAGTGAGACGGTTAGTACTTTGAAACGCTGCACAGAACTATCAATTTATTCATCGCTAAACGAGACGGAAAGGAGATATTGTCAAAAACTGTTTTTGGGTACCATTCTTCCAATGTGCCAGATCGAGCGGCATAGATACCAGACGGCAAAGTGAAAATTGAGAAAGAGCAAGTCACAATCTACAAAAACACAATTTTCAAAACTTACGGCAAACTTTAAATCCCTTTTGCTCACCAAATGATTAGACTTAGTTAACTCACCAAATGATTAGGACATAATTATGTAAACCTTGTGATATATGAACAATTTATAAACGCTATAAATAATAATAAATAAACGCTTTCACACTCACACCCCCGCCTTATGATTCCCTGTGTTGCAGGTGGCGGACACATACAGAAAACAACACAATTTTGCACACCCAAGACCCGAGTACAAACAT
>DWLO01000355.1:0-21622 GCA_018245335.1 Dalla quadristriga
AGGACCGTAAAAGGAACTGGAGGTGTTAGTCCAGTTAGCACGAGATGTTAATAGGAATGTTAGTTGGTCAGTATTCGTTAGTATAAGGAGACAGAGGAAGTGTTGGCATATCTGTACTAGGTATATATACGAACATACGGCTGATACCAATATTTTGAAGTGTCTTGAAAATTACCGACGGCTCCATTCCCACTTTGTGTAAGGCAATCACTGCAATTCTATTTTCTTTAACTCCCCATTGCATATTTTACTTTACTGTAGACCGCGAAAAAAATATGTGAAATGGCGGGGAATAGATCGAAATTTCTTACATAATAAACGCGTTCCAAATTTGAATTCAGATAAACTTTAAATCAGAAGTGCTTAAGTTGTAACAATATTTATCGATAAAGAGTCAAAAAGGTAACAAATATTTATAAACATGTATGAATTCCAGTTGTTCTCCGTGTTGTTCTTCCTGATGATGTCGGTGCTGGGCGTGGGGTCGGGCGTGGCCCTGCTGTCCACCGTCAACACGGTGCTGCTGGACACGTTCCCGCGCGTGCGCACCGTATACATGTCCGCTGTCTCCTGCTGCGCCGGCTTTCTCGTCGGTCTCGTCTATGTTACCCCTGTTAGTAGATCGTCTAGCTACATCATTTCCGTAATGCTGCGGGTCCCGGGTTCGATCCCCGGCCGGAGCAGACATTAATTTAAACAGTTAAATTCTGTTGTTTTCTGCGTATATATATATATGTATATGATGATATTTTTCGCTCTTTATTTTAGTCATAAAAACAACCCATATCAAACTAAAACTACATTTACATCAACTTATGTGTACCTTAATATTGTAAGAGATCCTCTGTAAATATTACGAGATAGTAAACGCCTAATAACTTCCACAATTCTGGCCTGGTTCTCAATAATTTCATGCTACAATAGAAATATTTACACTGCTCACATTCGGTTTTAGATCCTTGGCAGCCTGCTTTCTCGTTATTTCATTCACCAGGCCGCACCGCTGCCGTCCGTGGCCAGCATTCCATGGCAACCTCATTAAGGTGAACGGCAAACTAGTCAGGAACTTAAATGCTTAGCCTTTCAAGGTTGAATTCATCTATTTTTCTACATTAAGTAATTGCATTTTGTTCCTAACATTTTTGTATGTCCGCCGCCATGTCCTTTGACATGATAGTCGTTGATTCCGATCTTTCACTTCATTGTCGGAATCTTCGTATTTTCAAAAATCATAGGAGACGATTGGGATTAATCTCGTACTTACCTAGTTTTGGCACAGTAATCGTAGAAAATAATTCCTATTATTATTTTTTATACCGTGATTTTATGATAAAGGTTTATTTTACCAGGGAGGTCAATTCATCTTGGAGTTAGTGGATTACTACGGAGGCACCTTCCTTATTCTTTTCTGCGCTATAGCAGAAGTTGTCGGCGTCTTCTGGATTTATGGTAATTATTTTTAAAACTTCGTGCCACTGATTAACAGTACTGTAGACTGTTTTATGGACTACTTTGCACTTGTCTTGCCGGTTGATTGTCAGAATGATTTGACAATCAACGAGTGACCTGAGTTATCAGAGCAACGAATCGCATAGTCATTGTGCAAAGTCATCTTTGTTTTAAATTTCTATAGCGCGCAAACACTATTAATCACGTATTTATCAAGTTAATTATTTTAATTACTTATTTATCAAGTTAATTATTTTAAGCTTTATCAGTTGGGATTTACCAATAATGTTAACAATTACAATCCAATGTGCAAGTCATTAGAAAAACTTAGAATAGGATTTGAATAGGATTAAATCTTAATCTAGGCGCGATTGGATTTTCATATCAATTAAGTATACGTCACATCCACGTGTAATAAAATCAAATTACACACAAAACGGTAACATTTTACCCCAGGTCTGGAGAGCATCTGCATCGACATTGACTTCATGCTGGGAATGAAGACCAGTATCTACTGGCGGTTCTGTTGGGGCGTCATTACGCCTGCTATGATGATTGTAGTATTCATGTACGCACTTATCTCATACGAGGCGCTTGTCTTCGCTGGAGAGTACTATTACCCTATAGCAGGCTATGGTAAATATTATCATCATAAAGATCCAATCTTACTTTCTCATACATAATTGAACAGGCCCGTTAAGGACGAGTTTAAAAAAAACTGTTGTTCCAATACAACTCTTCAAACGTAATTCAAAATATTTTTGATTATGTATTACTACAGAACTTACATACATATAATATCAATGTTTTTTTAAGGTTTGACACCTTCACAACAAGCGTTATGAGACGGCCAGCCGGATTGATTTCAGTAATACTATTGATTTGTCTTATTTCAGTGAGCGGTTACTTAATGCTGTTCGTGGGAATCGCCTTTGTCCCTATCTTTATGTTTTTAACGATGCGCAAAAACAAAACAGGCCGACTTTGGGAGGTAAGTGTTTTGTCTCCGCATCCTACAAATAACTTGACTATTGTAGTTGTACTTATTATTCAGGTTAATACTTTAAATGTTCTATATTAAACAAAAAAGGAAAACATACGTAGTTAAAAAATATTTGTTATCTATACCTTATATCTATATTTGCAGACGGCTATGGAGTCTTTCCGCCCCAAAGCTTCGTGGGGTCCTCGCTCGGCACAGCTGAGGAACGAGTGGAAGATGTACAAACAGGACCTGCTGGCTGAGCGGCAGAAGCTTAATCTGCCGTGGTGGCGACACGTTGGCTACATTCTCGTAGGCGGCTACAGCAGGAGATGAGCGCAATTCTTTTCGCTTATAGTTAAGATCCTTAAAATTATTCCAAAAGAAGAAGCTTTTTTTGCTCAGGCAGATGCCTCCGCGTACCGATATTTCGGGCGAATAAAAAACCGAGTGAGCACAGTTAACTCAATTTTTTTCATAAGATCGACAGGATAACCTGCAGGAATGGGACTGTCTGTTAGTTCATTAGTTAATTAAGTTGTACAGTTAGTGTTCGTTATTTTATAAATAGTACTAAGTATTTTATAAAATTTTTGTGTGATTGGCGTTTTCGGTCACAACCACACAGTTAGTGATATAGTGCTTGTTTCTTAGATTGGCCGTATTCGATGACCAATCTAGTGTAAACGCGCCATTATTCAAAAGGTACGAATACTTACAAACATTTTTACAGTAAATGAAAGCTCGATATAGATTTTAGATAGGTGTAAGATATAATAATGTTTAAGATTGATGTCGTAAGGGTGAAGAATGGCATTAATTTTATTATGTTACTTTGTGTCTAACACGAACGATCTTTTAAAGGTATCTCGATAAAGTACATAGAAGTAAAAGTGAATGACCTGGTAATTTCTATTATTATTTGTAATAACACTTTATAATTTATGCTGAATTAGTAATAAACATGACCATAATTCTTTTTGTTGTTTTTGTTTCTTTATTTTTTAATTGAATTCAACCAAATTTTCTTTTATTTAATTAAACTATGCTAATAAATATCATTTTATTAAAATACAGCGCAGACGACCACTTCAAATCTATCAACGGATTGTGCCCAAAAGCGGTATCTACATATAAAAATATATTACTTAATAAAATATATCGAATACGAGAATACATATACCGACCTATTACAAAAATTGTAGTAGTTGTGCGTGCACAATTGCTATAAAATTGCAGTGCTATACAATTGGCCCTTGAGAAACGCCTGGCACTAAAACCTTGTACCATTTTCGCCCTGTGCTATCTCGTTTGTTAATTTCCTACTTGAAGTGTGTACATCAATTATTAAATAAATAAATAAAAAAGTTAGATTAAAATATCTAACTATGTAAAATAAATATGTAAAATATGTAGAGTACATTTTTCGAGTGGGGGTGGGTTGACCAAGTCCTAAAATGCAAGACTGTTAAAGGACTCTTGAGGATTTTCGCCAGACCCAAAATATAACCCAAAAAACAAAACAAACGTATCTCACAATTTGTAGCACATCTTATTATGTTTGTTAATATTTCTATTGTTCTCTGTTGTTGTGAATTGTAGAGCAGATACGAATTCTTTCATGACCGAACCAACCGAAAATTTAATTTACGAAGCTTTACGTTATTCTGTCAATTACACCGCACTTTTGATTTTCTACTTATATTTTTATTTTATTACTTTCTTTAAGTAAACATTACAGGTTTAACCTAAAGCGTTTACTTACTTACTAATTACTACTTCCTAATATTTTGACGTACTTGCTGGCTGCTCTGCGAAATACAGCAGGCGTGCCGAAGCTAAAACCCCACTGAGCAAAGTCAGCGCACGTACCAAAAGATGCCGATTAACATAATATGCGAACTTGACAGGGATGTTCAGCGGTATTAGACCCACACGCTGAGGGGTTGAAAGTATTACCCCTAATTAATTGATAGAATTTGCATTGCAGTAGGCAGCATCTTTAATTTGAAGATCTACATATGCATGCGTGGAAACCTAATAAGAGTAAATGAATAGTTTGCACACGTATCACAATACAAAGTAGGTACACCAACTGAAACCTGAGAATCGTGATAACAAAATAATTACGGCTTAATTAAAGAACTATCTTCGACGCAATCAATTTTATTTATAATATGAAGTGTTATAAAATCCTACAAAAAAATTTATCTTGATATACGATTGCCATCGTAATTTCACTAAAATTCCGGAGTGAGTACTTTTCTTATTTCATGGGTTGATACTAAAAAACTGCGGCTATTAATATTATACTGAAACCGCTTTAAGTTATCTGACTACTATGTTAGTCATGTTCGTTACTGCAAATAGAGGATTGTTGATATTCTATGGATAATCCTTTAAGATAAATAAAAACAACATCATATAATTTATAGTTTATGGATACTTTATTAATTTATCTTTTCTTGTAGTCAACCCAAACAAGGTAAATGACGTGATTTTTTCGATAAGTAATTTTTTACAATCTGAAGGTACACTTTAACCAGGTGGATGTCGCAATAAAGAAACTGTGTTACTTGTAAATATAAATACCTGGCCTGGCAGCCGTCCGTCTACGAATTTCATCATTATTAATTCGGTCGCGTAGCGAAATTCCGAGCATTGCACACTGGGTGAGTTTGAGCTTGTCCAATCAGGCCGACGGTATCGGACCACGTCTCGGATCCGTATGTCATTACTGGCAACACACACTGTTCGAATACTTTCAACTTCAGGCACTGAGGTAATTTGTATTCTGCGAGTGACCTCTTTCTCGAAGTTGGACTTACCCATCTGGTTCACTTGTCCCAGGTAAATATAGTCATTGACTATTTCAAGAGCAGCGCCATCAACAGTCACCAGTGCAGTCTGACATGGTCATTGTACATGACTTTCGTCTTGTCAATGTTAATTTTTAGACCTACCCGTTGTGAGGGGTGAACAGGGGTTCAGCACTGGCAATGATTGACTACATCATTGTATTATTACATTGTTAGATAACTACATTGTGCTTAGTTCGTGCCATCTAGCCGTCTCGGGCTGCCTCATGATTTATGTCATGGTCATTATCGACATCCTATAACAGTCCACTGCTGGACTAAAGGCCTCTCTCAAAAATGAGGTTTTGGCCATAATAACCACGCTGGGAAGGCGGGTTAGTGATCGCAGTAGATGGTAATTGCCGTACAGAGGACGCTGCTGCTGTTCTGTTATATTCCCTTAGTCGCTTCGTACGACACCCGCGGGAAGAGGTGGGGTGGTGACAATTGTATTATGTGCTGCACCACACGGTACATGATTTATATACTTACTCATAATACCAGCTTCAATATTTCACTTATGTGTTTCCCTAGACTTGTTGACTTAAATAAATAAAGTAAAATAAACCACTGTTAAGTTTTATCAATATCCGTTCGGTAGCTTGGGCGTAAAAGAGTAACAAACATCAATCCATCCTTACAAACTTTTGCATGGATCATATTAAGTACCTAGGTGGGACAGTGTGCCGGTCCCAAGAAAATGGAAAAGTGCCGGAAGATGATGAGAGGATGTAATGTTCCGTAATTAGTTCGATTTACAGTGTATCACTGGCGGGATCATCCTGTATACTTACTGATGTACGCGTGCCAACTATCGCGTAGATATGTAAATATTTCGATAGTACATAATAGCACATAAGTACTAAAATTGTTTATCTTCAGATATATTGCATCTAGGCTACGTTAATCGCACACTCTCTTTTTGGCCGCGTGCAGAATCGTGTATTTTCGTCCATAATGGTTATTGTACGTTAAAACCTACTTTCTATATGTTTATAAAGAACTTTAATTATTTAGTTAGTTATGTTAGGTTTCTTATTAAATAATTATAATTAAAAATTATTTAAATATAAGCTTTTACTTGCTTTTAAGTTATATAACGGTTTCAATAAAATTCGAAACTTAACATTTTATAGTCACGTTGATGGATCTTGACTCAAACATGCAACTCAAATGTTTGGGAAGTTTAAGGCTCTATGCCAAAATCCTAAACTTAATATTTTTTTTAGTTTGAATGATTCTGGCTTAAATTATTTAACTAAATTTTATACGGATTATTTAGGATCCAGGATCGGCAAACGTAGCTTTCGATGGATCCCCAGAGAAAATAACCACATCACGGCGAGCTACCAAAAATGAGATTTCACCTTTTCCGACGGAAAAATTTAAGGTCAGTTTTTACATAGATAGCTATTTCAGCTTTTTATATTTTTATACATTGACGGACACGCTGCCGGCCAATGCATCGCTATTCGGCTCAATGCATCGCTATTATGCCGGCTCGCCAATGCGTCGCTATTCCTGGACTGTGTCATTCTTAATATTATCCATTTTTAAAATAAGAACAAAATTTTAAATTATTAACTGACGAGATGTGGGTCCCGGGTTCGATTCCTGACCAGGGCAGAAATTTGTGTTGTAGATAAATATTGTCAATAGTTAAATATTGTATTTCGGGTCTTTGTAGTTTGTAATGTTTTCTGTGTGAAAGCTACCCGAATACGGGAATCCTTGTGCGAGGGTGTGTCTGAAAGCCTATTTATTATGTTTGATTATCTATTAACTAGCTGTTCTGCGCAGCTTCGCGTTCTTTTTTTGTCGTAAGTTTATAACCTTCCTCAATAAACGGGATATCTGACGCTAATAATATAAAAATACGAAACAAAAATTGGACAGATACTTCTTAAAATAAGGTCGTTCAAACTCTTCAGATTTCTAAAATTATTTAGTATAGATTTTGTGGTTTTGCATACTAAAATCATTTTCGTGCCCTTCCCATAAGAACACAAGGTAAGCTAGGTAAAATTTTAAAACGAACATCTGAATTTCTACTTTTAACGCTACTCCTTAGATACCGATATACAGTCACTATAACATTTTATACTTGTTTGAAATGACGTGTGTAATTGTATATTTCATCTTGCATATTTGTATTTGGAAATAATAAGTATAAATGTTTGACAATAATTAATCGATACCTGCTACGAGAGTAACAAATATTAATTGTTACCTTCACTGGCAAGTGAAAGGTAGGTACTTCACCAGAAAATTTTAAATATTTACCGTTTTTATTACTTGATACTCGTAGTCTCGTAGTATATCGTAGCGCACGTAGCACTCACTCCCTGGTACCCATCATTCTAAAATTAATTAATATACCTCCAATAAACATTTAATGGGTTGTTTTTTCACTGGTTCTTGTACAATGGTATAGATATTGCTCTCAGTTACGTTATCACAACAAGACAACATTAACGACAAATATGACGTTTATCAGTTAAAGTACCATGATCCTATCCCATTATCATCATTTGATCGTTGACAGAAGCTATACTATCTGAAAAAAATCTCGCAGCATACACGCTTTTAAAGCCTTAGTCACTGCCCACCTCTTGAGGACTCTCGAGAAGAATTCATTCACATCCTTTCCTAAATCTTTTCTATGTTTGTATTGTTTTATATTTCTTGTCCCTTTAAAGTATGTAAAGTAAGTATTCATGATATTAAACTGAGTGCATTTATGTATACTAGGATCGCCCAGTTGCCGAAATTAGACCACAAAAACAAAAAACAAAAAAAAAAATTCAGTCATACATTTTATATAGGAAAATCACCTTCTCAGTCTAACGGCTCTCACCTGCGTTCCACTGCTCGTATCGCGATAAAACATACATTCGACAAATCTGCATTGTAATACGAAAGCAACGATATATATGTATCATCGCGATACGTAGATCGTTGATACGTTTTTAGCATTAGTCCGCCATTTAAACCACTTATTTTTCGTATAGAATAAAATATTTTAATACTTATATTTTATGAAAACGAACTGGGTTCATTAAAAATGGAACGCTAGCTAGACCTGTTTTTATATATTTATCTCATTAATGTAGTGTTGCACGCGCTTCTATAAGTTGGAATAAGTTTATTAATCATACAATATTGTAAGGAAATAATAATATTTTATTTAACCTCACGGTGGCCTTGATACAAGCTACCTAACTTTCAGTGACGTTACCAGCAAATTAAAATTAAAATTATTTTTTATCGTAAATTGATTTACTTAATAAAATGCGTTATATGTTTATATGATACTTTATCAGAATAGACAGCGGCACATGAAAGTGATCAAAAATGAGTCGATCCAGTAATCACACGTAGTAATCACACGTAGTAATCACCCTAATAAAATTTTACTTAATTCTACTATAAGTAGGTACTTATATGATATTTTTAACATGCGTACTTCACAGGGATGTAAGCGTATAAAAATATTTTAAAATATACATCCGCTTGAAATTTCCTTATCTATCCGACAGGAACCGTACATTTTTCCGAGTTAAAAAGTAGCATTTGTAAAAAATATAAATATATAGTATTTCCGGCCTATAAACTATTACTATGCAAAAAATCACGTCACTCTGTTGCAGCGTGAATGATGGAGAAACCAACCAAACACACTTTTATAATATTAGTAAGTCGTTACCAATTACCTACCGATTATGTTATCAATAAAAATAGTGGTACCCCATAGGGTACGGCTTCAAAAACAAATATAAATTAACTACAGACTGCACCAAATAAATTACTTCAAATATTATTTAATGATGACTATCGAATACCAACAAAATCACTTCATAAGAACACAAAGTTAAAAAAGTTCTTAAAACTAAATTAAATGCACGGCTGTGCGCCAGGCAAGTTGCAGCAAGCTTTCAATTCCATCCATTCCATCTTTACACGAACCGATTCACCTGGTTTTGCACATCCTCATATCTCTGCTTCCTCTTAAGATAGGGTTTTGAATGTGCGTCAAAATTCTTAGGTATTTCTCCTTAATTTTTATTACCTACATAAAACTTGGCGATTTTTTAATGTTCCACATTTGTGAGTAAAAGCAAAATAAATTAAAAATAAAAGAGCAGTGTTGCTCGTGAAAGTAGGATTAATGGAAGGTAATGGTCTAAAGAAGGAGAAAACTTGGACACAGTGTGTCGGTCACTACTTTGATAGGCTGAATTTTTTGGTAGGGGTTCGGGGACTTGGCACGTATTTCACCATTGGTTAATTCACCATTTCTCCGTTGGTTAACCCTAGTAATAAGACGTAACGACTTAATATAATGTTTTGTGCAGAAATAATGTTTTGTTGTAGGGTGATCCTGAGAAAGCCATTAAAGTACGACCAACATGGGATAATCAAATAGAGTTCTTAATGTCTTGTATCTCCACTTCCGTGGGGTTGGGTAACGTGTGGCGATTCCCCTTCGTCGCCTACCAGAACGGCGGTGGTGCCTTCCTCATCCCCTACATCATCGTGCTGATAGTCATAGGAAAACCTATGTACTACTTGGAAACATTCCTCGGTCAATTCAGCAACAGTAATTGTGTGAAAATATGGGACCTCTCGCCAGCAATGAAAGGTAAGAAATAGACTTGAAATCCACACAAAAAATTGGTATGTGGCAACGTAATCTTTGCACTTGTATACCTACTTATTAGCTGCACAGGCCATAATGAACCTCAGTAGGGCACGGGTCTCTCCTCACAACCGAGGAGGCCTGGAGCGTACTCCACCACGCTGCTCCAATGTGAACCCGAGTCTCGGAAGTTTTTAGGCTACTCAAAGGCACCCGACAAGACTTAACGACTGTTATCTAACGACAACAGCCGGGACCGGTGGCTTAACGTGCCCTGCCCGATGAATGGAAGCGCTCATTAAATTTTTGCCACAAGCGGTCACCCATCCAACTGCCGACCGTAGCCGACGCGACTTAGTTTTGTCACAATCATCACACTTGTTTAAGCATAGCCTTTGGAAATTGAATTTTGTTTAAAACATTTCTTAGCAGTTACCTTCTTAACGTGGTAAAAAAAACATATAAGTACCTACATGTGATGTTATTTCTTCATTTGTATATTCTGTCCTGTGTGCAATATGAAGTGTTTTATATTGTATTTTATGAGGAGTGGATGCTAAAGTTCAAGGTTGTTGGCTTTATAAATATGAAATGTTATGTTATGTGAGTAAAAGACTGGTAAATTGTAGGTACCGGCTACGCTCAGGGTTTGAGCGCTGTTTACGTGCTATCATACTACGTCTCCATCATTGCACTATGTTTCTACTACTTTGCCATGAGTTTCCAAAACCCTTTGCCATGGGCTATCTGCCGAGAGGAATGGAAGAACTGTGTTCCGTCCGGTGAATCTGTCAACATGAGCTCAATTCAAGGAGATCCAAAAAGCAGTGCCGAATTATACTTCACGTAAGTTTGTTTGCCCCTCACAAGTGTGTCTTGTCAAAATTTGTGTCTTGATTGATAATAATATAATGAATCAATCATTATGTACAAGCAAGTAGTAGGTATAAATATATTTATGAAGTTATTAAAATGTATTTATGATAAGCTTAAAATTGAGCTATGGCTCTTAGATAGGGGAATATTTTATTCTTATTAACAGAAATATGTTGTGTTATTATGGTCGCGTCAAGATTAAAACACGTAATCATAATTGAACGTACATACCTTAATAATATAGGAGATAATAGTGCACCGTGTGCAACTTTGTAAGGTACCAATCAGTAAGTAGGTAGGTAGGTAATTTCTATAGTATTAATAAGAAAGACAATAAACAAGATCAAGAGTAACGAATATGGACCAACCATATGAAAAATGGACCCGCCAACGAAATTCAACCAAACAACTCATATAAAAGTAATTAGTTACAGTAGATAAGTAATAAAAAGAAAAAAAGATTAGCACGAGTACATCAAACAAATGTAATATTTACAAATTGTCAAGAGTCATTCTAATTAATGTATAATAATGATGGATTCGTCGTAATTAGTATTTATCACAATGTGAAAAGTCATCCATATTCTGATATTATTTGGATTGGATTGTCGATTAGGATTATCTACGTCTTTACTTGACATAATGCTGAGGGAGTTAGTGGGTGTGTAAGCGTTTATTTATAATGCTGAATCACTTTGAACTGTCCAGAGTGATTAGAATAACTTCATTTAATTACAATTTAAGGAAAATAATATATTAAAATTATTTTTATTATAATTCCTTTATTTAATGGTCTCATGCATAGAGCAGATGTTGGTCAGAATGATCACAAAAATAATTGTTAAAACCCATGGTTTTCAGACAAACAGTGCTGAGACAACCAAATACTATCCACGACGGCATAGGTAAGTCTTACTACTAATATGTAAAGCTAACATGATATAAAAACAAGGCGAATAACCCCGTTGTAAACCCTGATCTGTACAGATACAACATACCTCGACGATAATAGGTACTGATATTATTGATGTTGAATATAAAGAAATGCAAATAGAAACATAATCGCCTCTATTTTTGCTACATAATATCATTGTTACAAAAGAGTACCTAGTAACAATATTATTTTTGGTAACAGGTATACCGCTGTGGGATCTAACACTGTGTTTGTTTGCGTCGTGGCTCGTTATCTACGTGATCGTGGCCCGTAGTGTGAAGAGTTCTGGGAAAGCTGCGTATTTCCTCGCAATTTTCCCGTATATAGTAATGTTCATTTTGCTAATCAGGTGAGATATAGAATCCGTTATTAAAATTTCGAGTATTAAGTTATAGGTACTTAATGTGTTAAAATATGATTGTAATGTATATGTATAGTATATACATGTGTTGCATTGGATTCGATTAAGAATTTATTGATCCATATTTTTATAGGGCTGTCACCTTGCCTGGCGCCGGAAAAGGCATAATGTTCTTCATTACTCCTAAATGGGAAAAGATCTTGGAATTAAGGGTAGGTCCTTGTTTTTTTTATATTATTCCCATAGTTGTTTCTAAAAATTCTTAGATAAATATATTATTAATCTATCACTTTTTGAACTCTTTATTTTAATTAATTCATTGACTTTTTAATTTTAATTTGGAATATTTTATGTGTCGAATAATTGGTCTGATAATATTTATGCTTTAATTCGATTTACACATCTGAAATCTACACAATTAATTTTTCAAGATCCACATCGATGAAAATCATATTTACACAATATTTTCCAGGTATGGTACGCAGCAGTTACTCAGGTGTTCTTTTCCCTTTCCGTATGCTCAGGAGCTCTCATTATGTTCGCTTCCTACAATTCATTTTCTACAAATGTGTACAGGTTAGTAAATTTGCAATCTAATCTGTGGTTCAATCCCTAACTCATCACAGTGTTAGTCGTCCTGGGTCGGTTTGTTGCACTTTGCTGAGACCAATACGAAACGCAACGTTAGTTACCAATGTAACCAGTTACAAAACAAGATTAGTAACTAGTTTACATAACTAATGTCTTTTGTAGACGTTATACAGAATGTAAATATATAGGAAACTAGCTGTTCGTCCGAGTAAAAATCAATATTCGGGTTTAAAAGTACCTAGGTAACTCTATCCTACGACCTTCTTCGTGACTCAAACTTTATATGGTTAATAGGCTGTGCTATAACTATATATCTTCCAAATTCTATGAAGGTCGGTTGAATGGTTTAGCCGTGATGGCGTATCAAACAAACAAACAAACAAACTTATTCGTGCATTTATAATATTAGTAAGATTTGATTTTTCAACTGTACACTAAGATTTAATTCGAACGAGCAGCGTTTCAGTGCAGAGTTGAGCGTGACATTGACTATTCTTTCAGGGATTCCATGATCGTCACAACATTAGATACGTTTACGAGTTTGATATCTGGCATCACAATATTTGGCGTGTTAGGCAACCTGGCCTACGAGCTGGACTACGACGACGTCAGCCAAGTGATCGGCGCGGGCGGGACCAGCTTGGCTTTCATATCCTATCCCGATGCCATAGCCAAATCGCCCATTGTCCCCCAGGTATCGTTATTTATTTTTATTCCTTATGATATTGAATCTTCTATAAAAAACACTTTCACGCTTACGCTACCGATACTAGGTATTAAGAGTTTCTGGCTGTAGACACATGCAGAAAACTTCACAAAAGTCCAATTCCTGAAAACAAATGTCTGCCTCAGCTAGATATCGAATCCGAAGCCCATAACGCGTCAGTCCGGGACATTCCCATCGCGCTACGAAGTCATCATTTATCTAAGACTTACACATTATGTAAGTAAGTACTCATAGTACTTTCAATTTTATAATTGAATACTTTGCCCGCGGCACGGCACGCGTGAAGTTGAGAAGATATGGGTGTGATGCGAAAATAAAAGCTTGAACCCAGCGCAGCGCCACCTACCAGGTCGAATTGTGAATCTAAACCAAACAGGAACCCACTCAAACACGCACAAAAAAATACATTAAAATCGTTTCAGTCGTTTAGGCGGAGTTCGGTGTCAAACACACGTACATAAGATATACTCGTAGATACCAGAGTACAACAATTTGTACATTAGATTTTTCCCAGTAAAGTGTTTCTCAAACTAGGCAATGCCAAATCTGATATCGAATTCCGACCAAATCACTGTCATCCCAGGATATAAATAATCGCAAAAATAAAAAGCTGATAGAGAGAGACTCTTGTCAAATGAGACATGGATATTAAAATTGTTTGACTACCTACTTATTTATAATTTTAAAACGTTTTTAAAATGTTATAATCCTAAATAAGGTTTTTTAGTAAATTATTAATCTATGAACGAAGTACTTATAATCAGTATTAAGTAGGCTTAATTTATTCGTCCGTGATTTTTAAAAACTTATACTAGTTTACTAAGTATTAAGTACTATATTGTTTATCTTATCATTCCGATGTGTTTAAAAATAAAACGTTCAATAATATTAATGATTTAATATTATTACAGTGAATTAAGATAATAAAGTTTCTTTATTATATAGCGCGGGAAGTTTTAGAAGCAGTCGTGTTTATTTTGTTTGGCTTGCGTTTGATAGTTTTTAGTTGTTGTAGAGCGATTGGATTGGTGTATTGTTGTGGTTTTTCTTTTTAATATTGTCAATAGGTTTGTTCTTCTTCTTTCGGGTTGATGCCGAGGAAGGAGGAGTGAATATGTATGGTATTGTGGTGGAGGGAAGGGAAGGGAAGGGCTTCGACCGCGGCAGTGCGCTGGTCTGATTGTGCTGCAATAATTGAAGATTGTTAGATGTAGGCCGGGCGGGGCTGAAGCGCGACCGCCCCTTTTTTGGGGTTTCTCGCGCTTCTCCAAAACTAAATTAATTTCATTTTTTTCAATATTCATATCTCAAACTTGACACTTACAAATGCACAAGACTTGCGACGCCATATTAAAGAAAAAAAAAGTTTCTTTATCAAACATTAATTAGCAATTTTTCACCAACAATGTAACCATAGTGAATGAGTAGCCAATTTCATAATTTATAAGATATTATCATGATTTTACTACCTAAAAAACGGCTATCTGCATTCTGCACATCGATGAAGAAATAGGTATCAGAAAACGTACCACGAAACGTGTCGATGTAGATAATCGCAATGATGAAATGATGAAAATGATAATGATGAAAAAGTACCTTCATCTGGATGTGTCTGTATCTGTCTATAATTATCTAATTACAAATAAATTAGGTAGTTGCTTAAAACTATAACAGACTTTTTTTTTTGTTACGGGTGGGGAAATCTTCAAAAGATACCCGACCTTTTTATTGATTAGTTTATTAACTAGGTGCAGTTACACGCCCCAAAACGGTCTCAATAGTCAAATTCTACTGTAGATTAATATGTTATTAAAATAAACAGATATTTGTATCTCGTATGACTTTAATTTGGATTGCTTTAGAGAAATTTCCGATTTTGATGTTCCTGCCTAGCGACTCTACCATAGAGCCGCTGGGCTGTTAGGTTAGATGTAGCTCGCACGTTCACCGATGACGCTTTCCAACGGTCATTTCATTCGAGCCTCAATTTGGTCCTATTCGAGGTTTGTCACAGATTGACAGCTGTGAGCAGCAGCGGATGGGTGGAGCTGCATGCTAGATTGCTGTCTCATTCCCATAAAAAAAAAAACATAGGATCGGATAAAAGGGTATCGATAGGTGTCTTTTTAGGACAGCTCTTTTGACGCATCGTTTGCGTACGGAATATCGGAAGTTCTATTTATACCGAGTTATAAGTAATTATAAGTAATAATTATCGGTCATCGATATCGATTTTGTTTATTCCTAGAAAATTTTGGTATTAAAGTTTTTTATGAACAACAGCATACGCCTATGCAGTTCTACTGCAGCCTGGATAAAAAGGCTTGTTATTTGCAACGTTTTAAAAACACAGATAGACAAACTTACAAGTCGCCTGATGGAAATTGACCATAGTCACCAATAGACATGTGCAACAACAGGTGGACTGGACTGTCCGGTTGATGTTTTTACTCTTCTCAACTCCTACTTTCCAGCAGTTAAAAATACCCCAAACTTCAGTTTAAATTTATTTTTAGTCTCCTTTACATGTATGCAATAAATAATGATGATGTTTATCTAGCCGAAAATTACTTGAGGACTAAAATAAGTTTTTATCTTCAGCAAAAAATCATGTCCTTATTACATACGGTTGAGGCGCTAGTCTCTGGAAGGCAACCGGAAAACGAAGCGCGCGCTATGGGTTTTCCTGGTTTGTGCTGTCCATGTTTGTGTGGCTGTACATGGTCACATAATATAATTTGTTTAATTTTCAGTTATTCGCGGTCCTGTTCTTCCTCATGATGGCCGTACTGGGCGTAGGGTCGGGCGTGGCGCTGCTCTCCACCGTCAACACTGTTCTACTGGACTCCTTCCCCCGCATCCCCACCTACTTGCTGGCTGCAGTAACTTGCTCGATCGGCTTCCTACTAGGACTCGTATACGTCACCCCGGTCCGTTGGTCAAATTATTTTTTAATTTATCTTTATTGAACCATATTATAACATACCGGGGAAGAAATGGTAACACCTAAAATTGTCCAAATGTGCGAAGATCTCGGTAGTGTCCTCGCCAAAACGAGGCAAACTAAATAATTATGATAAAATTTAGGAGCTCACTTATTTCTAAAATTAAACGAACAGAATGTCTTCAATTTGAAGGAGATTTAGATAAGTACAAATGTTTGAGAGTCTTGGCTTCCTTTAAAATGGTCACATTAATTTGGTACCTGCAGATGACCACCACAAATTATACAGATCTATACAAATTCATTATTTTCTGTTCCGTTATCTCAGTTATCAGCAACACCCAGTGATATCTAATAGGGTCATTAGGCATTAATTAAGAGACTCCCCATCTCTTTTTACAAGGTTTTACAGAGAGAAAAATAGCCTATTTACATTAAGCGATTTGAGCGTTTTCGATCGCAGGCCGTTTGCGGTGAGCGAGTGTAAATTGTTGTTCGGTTGTCCGTATGCATTCGGTCACACCAACCCGTTTTCCAAATAAATCCACTTTTGTAATAAATTCGATACATATTTCCTTAGACCATTACATTTCGTATAAACTCGGTTTTCAGGGTGGCCAGTATATATTGGAAATAGTTGACCATTATGGAGGAACATTTATGAGACTTTTTGCAGCTATAACAGAAACCATGGGTGTCGCCTGGATTTACGGTAAGTTGAAGATTTAATTTTTACAAGTTTTATAACAGCTATGTGAGAGCTCCATATTACTCACTTAACCTCATGGCGTAGTAAAAGATTTCAAAGTATATCATTGTTCTCATTCAGGTTTGGAGAACCTCTGTTTGGACTTAGAATACATGCTGGGAAGAAAAACATCCCCCTACTGGCGTATTTGCTGGGGAATTGTTACACCTGTTATTATGATAACAGTGTTCTTCTACGCCTTGACATCTGCAGACAAGATATTGTTCGGAAACGAATATGAATATCCAAGAGAAGCTTACAGTAAGTTACTGGTAGTTATTGTTAATATTGTAATCCTTGTCTTTCTGTAATCAAATTGGTCTCGTATTAGTAATAAATTTTATACCGTTATCTTTACCTCCGATTTAAAAGAGCAGTGTTATAATGTGTTGTCTGCCTGTTACTGTTAGTAATACTTATGTGTTATCCTGTTTATTGATTAGAACTGATATTCAATTGTTTCTTCATCATGTTTACAGTTGCCGGAAGTTGCCTGCAATACATTGGAATGTCGTTGGTACCTATATGTATCGTGATTTCGCTGTGGAAATATAGATCTAACTCTTGTGTTACGGTACGTAAAATAATATAGGTAGATACGCACTGCTCCACTAATGTAATTTTCTTTGATTATATAATCGAAGGTCATTTTCATAGTCATCAATGTAATCTCTAGGTATTTATGGTCTATTTAACTATCTCAGATAAGTCTTATCTACTAGATAAATATTAATAGAGCAATAAATATCGATATGGTAGTTTCCATGTGTAGAAATTAAAATATACACAAATATACACCATGCCCACCCGAGAACAAACATTTATATGCCAAACCCTACCTAAAACTTAGGTTTAAGAAACTTTATTCTCATTAAGGATATAAAATTCGCTCACATGAGAACTTATAAACAAATACGATTTTAAAATTACTGTGCAGTGTTTTTGCGTACATCTAAGTAATATCTGAGTGACATAGCTAAGGGCGAAAGTAAAACTTGAGAAACTAGTTTAATGCTAAACTACTCATTCATTTCCCGTGACACCTCTACCTAAATCAGAAACCCAGAGGAGTCATGGGGGAATCGCTATAAGTGACACATAACTTTAATTACTTACTTAAATCAAATACTAATATTACAACGTAACGAAGCGACTCAACTCCCACCAGTTTCAATATCAGCGAATACCTAGCCCGAAACGAGTCACTCGACCGCGCTAATAAGGTTGCCAGTTGCCACCGCCACGCTACGAATCAGCTACGAAGTTCTTTGGTGCCAACGCTAATAGCAGGAGCAAAGACGTAGTCCTATGGTGTTACACACAACCAAATGTGTACGTAAGATCGTTTTTCATCTACTGTCATACAATCGTGAAACACTGTAAACTACTAATTTCAAACAAGATCTTGGTACGTAGTACCTTCTGTTTGCGTTCAGAACAAGAACTGCAAAATCACCACAGACAACTGCAACCAAAAAAAACTAGTTTCAGACTACCATAATGTTTTGAATTGATCCATTGCATGGCTGCATATAAAACTAATAGGTACGTTTTATTTTGTTCACAGACCGTGGCTACCGCTTTCAAAAAGAAGGCAAGTTATGGCCCTACGGATCAAGAAAAGAAACGAGAATGGCTTGCATTCAGGCAAGAGGCGAAGGCAGAGCGCGAATCGAGACGCAAAAATTGGTTCCACCACATTGCGCTCTCTCTTTGGGGCGGGTACAGGCGACGCAGGAAATAACTGACCAATTTTCTGGATTTCTTGGCAGGAAGAACGCACTCATAAAGCAGAGCCGCCTTTCCACCAGAGATGTGCGAGGTAGATAAGCGGTGAGCGAGGTTAAAGCTAAGCTACGAAACGATGTATCTGTTTCCACCTAAGCTTGATGTAGCGGAGTTAGTTAGATATAGGTACTATGAAGATGCGTGAATATCTAGTATGTCGCCTGCTCAGCTCTACACCGTTCCATACATAGCTACACCAATCGCACATCCCTAGCTCACATCCTAAGCGCGTATCAACGAGTATTTAAAAAATGGAGCGTTTCCACCAGAGTTAAGTTAAGCTATGAAAATCAAACGACCCTATGGTTGATATTTTACACGTCCCTCGCTACGCAGCTTAGCCCATCTCCAGTGGTAAGGCAGCCTTAGACTCAGAAGTACCAATTAAACTATGATTAAATCGGAGCTACCTCAAATAAGCGTAGGAAAGAACCTAACGACCCCACCGCCCACTAGAAGGCGATGATGCAATCAATCAGCCACGCGGTTGTCAGCAGAAAGAACTTTACAATCATTCCCAAGGAGGGCTCTTGACTCCAAATAAATAGGATAAGTGAGGGAGATTACTACTGGTAAATTTTTTTCTGCTAGAGACTTTCAACATAGCACAGGGCCTACGCATAGAACTGGCGCGGGTGCACGGACGTCCGTCGCCTCACGCAGCGCGCTTCCAGTACAATTTTCGCCTCGAGCGTTGACTGTTGCGGGGGAAAACCCGCCGCACGCGCCCGCACCATTTAGTGCTGCTTATACTATTCTTCAATACGGACACGCGAGCGTATTTATGCGTAGGCCCATAATGGGTCAATGAACAAACAGTGGTGTGACAGGTTGCTTGTATAAATTAAGTTCGACGAATTGAGAATAGCTACAACATTTATAATCAAATGTCGCAGTCAAAAAAACTCTAAATTGGTCGAAACTACTTTTGACTGAACTCGCTAAGTCTAAGTCTGAAATATTGATGAAAACTACTGGATGAATAAATAAAGTAGATGACTGGTGAACACTGACCGCTACCTAGTACGTATAATAGAGGTCAGTTCAGTGCTCATAAAGATAGGATAGGTTAGGTTATATATAGCCTTAGGTTCTGACCAATAATTTTTAGTAGAAACTACTTTAGACCGGTTAATAATTTTGATTATATAAAAGTTGTTCTAATACATTTTTTTCGAATGGACAGTTGCTGGGCCCTACTGGCTTTTACAGCATCACCGAATGTAGTCCTTACTAGTGTACATCCTCAATAAGTTAACTGTTGTAAATAATAAAATTTAAGTGTAGGTATCTTTTAATAATAGTTATGTATTACTTGTAGTCTTAAGGTGTAACATTTTAATTAGTTAAATAGGGGTGTAAATTACTGTACATTAGTTAAGCTACTGTTCTTGTTATCTTTTTACAGTAAGTAAGACTCTTATGATAATTTGTGCAGGTGTAAATACATTATTTTGTATATTGTTTTTGTATATGTATCTTGTGTGTGCAAATAAAAGTGTTTCTACCCATAACTACTGTATTTTTTTTAAAATAAAATTAACGATTGGTGCATGATCCAGTTCTAACTTAAAGTCCCTTATACAGTTCTATTCGAGGTGAGTCACAGATGTCGATGTGCGGCAGTCTTACTCCATAAAGCATGGAATTGGCATAGCGCAACGGGTAGTACGAAATTTTTCTGCCTATTTCCGCGGGTACATGTCACTCACTCAACAGTCTAAACACTCCTGTAAAAAAAGTTTGTTTCCATGAGCGCACACTCCAAGTCAAGGGCTGTAACACAAACACAAAACGAGGGCACTACCAAATTATGTCTGTTAATACTACAGTTGTTCAATGGCACACTGTTGCAAAATCTAGTAGGAATGTGTAAACATCGAATAAATGAACGATATTGATGATTGACTTAGATCGGTTATTTCAATATGGAAAAATTTTAAGAATTTTTAAGTTGTTTTCTGCGTCGTCGTACGGGTTGTACAAAAACCTTTTACGTACTTGTATGGTTCATAATTTTGAGCACTCTCAGTACAATTATCCACCAAGGTGGCCAATCACTGGACTTCACACGCTTTTGAGAACATTATGGAAGTAATTCTTTTTAATTAAGTAGCTTAATGGTAAATACACTTTATGTTAACATGCTTCTTTCTTACTCGAAAATCTTTAAAACTGTAATGCAGTTTTTTAACATTTCATTGTTTTCAGATTGGCCAAATAAAATCAATTTTTAAGGATTAATAAAGACTGTTTTGAATCTATCAAATGTGGTTTATAAGAATATTCCTAATAATTTTAATCTCTAAAACTACTGATTTTCAGTATAACACGGTCGTTTTGAACGCACGTAGTGCAAGGAATACGGCAAGTAGCAAGTTACCAGTTAGTATATATCCCGCGACTTCGCCAACTGGAGATCATGGAAAACCCAGGCATGTAAACCTACATAGGTTTACTCGTGATTTTTTCCTTTACCGTTAAAGAAAGTGAGATTTAATTGCTTAAACGCACACAATTCCGAAAAAACAGCTGCGTGCTTGCTCCTGGGGATCAAACCCCACCCCTCCCGAGTGGAAGTCTCACCATTGGGCTATAATCGCTTGCGAGGTTGTGTGTATTTAATCTATTCTAGGAATTCAATAAAAGAGCTGCGTATAGATTTTTAAAATGCTTTTAATATTTTAGACACAAAAATGACAATAACTACCCTTTCCTATAGTCA
>DWLO01000356.1:0-21619 GCA_018245335.1 Dalla quadristriga
CTGCCCCGGCCGGGGATCGAACCCGGGACCCTCGGCTCGTCAGGCAGGATCACTGACCAACGCGCCACCGAGTCGTCAACCATTGCCATAGCTTCAACATTATAAACTCTGTTGTGCCGATTAATATTAAGGACATTGTCCGTCAAAAATTACGGACGGGTGGAAAGCCTATTAAAGCAGGCGCCGCAGCGACAACTGGCTAGATTGGTGTAATTGTTACCGATCAACGGTGGAATTTTCCGATTGCCACTAAACGATCCATGTAACGCTTACATATTATAAATATTTATTATATTTTACCAATACATGCACGTTCATTACATAGATAGATGATGGAAACTACGCCGTTGTTATTCAAACTAGATGCAAAGTAGATTTAATTAGTCAGTTATGAGGAATTACTTACTTAGGGGAGTTTATTATTTACTATGCCGTATTTAAAAAAAAATAGAATTGGAGATACCTTTAAATGCAAAGGAGAAGCGGTGTAAATGTAAAAAGTTAAAAAGTCACAGGTACTGGTTTTTGGTGCGATTCATACGCTCCCACAATCAGATACAATGACCGTCATTAGATTGTGTTTGGACAAAGTGCACAGGATTTACTTGAATGGTTTCCCGCCGCACCTTTTTTTTAGTGAGTCCGTGAGAACTAAGGTGTTGGCCTCTTGTATAAGTGTAGCCGGCATCCACACCTTTCCAACCGATAAACAATTGTTGAAAATTAATAAATTTCACGGCAGAAATGGATGTGGCGGTGTTACCTACCCGAGTGAACCATATACAGGTTCTACACCTTGGAAAACAGGCATCTTTTTTGGAGGCTTATTCCCTATTCCCTATTTTGTTGACATCCGTAGGAAACGATTTGTCTCTTAATTTCATGTTCGTACAGTCCTGGAATGGGACTTCTTCCCGTCATCCATTTTCGCGTACCGTATATTCATCCATCAATTAGGCTTAAGAGGTCCACTGTTGGCCATAAGCGTCCTGTAATCGATGCCACTCCGACCTGTCCTGTGCCCTTTGAATTCAACGGTTTCCCGCTGTTTTCGTCAGTCCACCTTGTGGAAGGGCGGCCTGTGCTCCTTTTTCCGAATCAAAGTCTCCATGCGAAGCCTTTCTTTCCCATCGTACCGTCTATGTTATTTTAAGTGACATTCACCAGCGCCAAAGATTACTTTTAGGTTACTCTTTAGAGTACCGACTGTTATGTATTTACCTACTCGTACCTACTGCCTCAAATCTAATCTCAACAAATAGGTGCCTAAGTACTACACCAATACACTAATGGTATGCGTTTAATTATAATGATAAGATAGCTTGGTTTGATTTATATCTTCGTCCAATAAAAAAATATAAAATCAATTAAAAAATCTCGGAATTGAGCTTACATACCAAATAGATGTTGCCTGCGACGCCACTCGCGTTATTTAGATTTGTAAATTCTGTTTTTTCACCCAAAATGAATCTTTTATTATTATTGGGTTCTTTACTATAGTATAACAAAAAAATATGTGGTACAAAAGGCGGAATTGATGCTAAACGCATTGTCTACTGTCAACCTTTGGGCTTATCAGATAGTCAGCGAAGGCGGTTTTAAAGAGTGAAACACGTATTTCATTAATCATCTCCAAGAATTTTGTGTAAATTTTTGACCAAATCGACTGTATACTCATATTAAATGTTTCTGTGTACATTAACACTATTGGGATGGAATCAAATACAAATAAATACAAATACCTACCAATCTTTATTTGTTGAGTAAAGTGGTACATTGGAGTTAAGGGTAATAAACTTAGCGAGTTCACTTGTTCAAAAGTATAATCATCAACCCTTCAGGATTACTAAAAACACGACTTTAAACGCGGCTTCTCCATAGACGCTTTGATCCTCTAAAGAGGAAGAATTTATTCAAACATCAAATCTCTAGGCTGTCAATCATTCGTTGATCGTGAAGCAGAATCTTCCAGTTTCTGCATCGTAGTCCTCTACGAAGAACGTGAAGAGCCAGAATCTTATAAAACGAAATATTGTATTTTAAGAACATTTCGATATTCCATATTTTTTCGAGCTTAGGTACTCATAGCGCGGCGGACCTTGTGTTGATATAAAACTGTTATACAAAATATTATCATTAGACAACCTCCTTATTGACATACTTGCTCAATCTGACGATAGACGTTACGATTGAGAATAATTAGTACCAACAAAAATTGCTTTGTGTTTAATTCTGGCTTTCTTGTATTTTCCTGTGTACACACAAAATATCAAAATAATCGGAAAATTATGAGTGAAAATCCGACTGTGAAATTAATTTCTCTGCCTCTATAATATGCCGATGAAAATATTTGAGAGTAAATGTAACATTACAGATTCAATGAATAAAAATCGATTGAAGCTAGATAGCCGTGGCTATTAATCTAGCTTCCTTAAGTTACTTTTATCTGCACTAATACTAACTTTTTTTTAAAAACCTCTCAGCTCGTTTATGTAGTTTGTTAATTGAATGTAAATGTAATTGTAATAATGTTTTTATATAATTACTTTGTTGATCTTTGCGCACGAGTAACTTGCTGTAAGTAAGCGCATATTACGTTATTACGACACATGCATCCAATGGCATGTCTGTCACCGACTACATTCTAGAACATTCACGCTTCAAACAAAGAGTATCGCATTGCTTTCCCGCCAACTTCAACGGACAACGAATTTACTGAGCTCGGATTCCAATTGTGTATACAACCGACCTCTTACGTATAATGTTTCATAAATATCGATTCATTTCATTATACACTGATGGAATGGAAATTTACTACAGATGAAGTGTAAACTGACCGTGTCTTCTGAGAATGCGTTCCACATCATCGGCCGGGTCGGACGGCAGTGCTTTATAAGATTCTGCGTAGGTACTTTCATACGAGCTAAATATAGGCAATTATTTAGTTCGTATGAAAGTGCGCCCATGGCGTATTACGGCAAGAAAACCGTTAATACTACTTAAAATGCTTTTATATACTTAATGCAATTTACTGAACCAATACAAATAAATGCAGAACTTGCAGATGAGGGATCCTACCTGTACACCATATAACCGTATGCACAAAACTAGACTATGCCCGCGGCTTCACCCGTGTAGAAATCGTTTTTCCATATAATTAATTATCCTCTTTAGATCAATACGTTTTTTAGATAAGTGCCTATGTCATTTTACCCATGGGGTTTAAGCTCTACCAAAATTTGTCTGGTAGATTTGCTTGAATGAGTTATAAACGAAAATTCATCCATCCTCAGAAACTTTGGCATTTATAAGTTTAGTATGAGAAAGAAGTATCGACTTAATCCAGGCCAGGTTATTCAGTTTATTTCAGGTTAGTTCAGAGTATTTAATTAGGTACCTATGAAATAGAGTATTTTAGAAATACTACTACTACTTTACTACGTACTTCTTTGTATTATTATTAGTACAATATTATAAGTTATAATAAAGTACAAAGTAAGTAGTAAAGTAAGTAGTAGTACAAAAGCTCAAGCTTCTCTCTCTCTTTGTTTAGAAACCAAAAACTTTCGAGTCGAAGAGTCTTGCACCGGCCGCGTTTACCCGAACCCTTACGAACAAAAATTGACATACGGTTTCAATGAAACATTTATTTATTTCTATTTATTTGAGTTTGAATTTGCTTTGTAGGTATCGGGGCGTAATTAAAGGATTTATTATGCTGACCTCGTTGTTTAATTGATTGACTGCAATGGGTAAAGTACGTTGATTGATTGGTTGAAATCTATGATCTGTTATATGGTATGGTAAATTAAAGATGAGTATTCTAATAAAAAGTGGTCTACAGACTACACATACTGTAGATGTAAATTTGTGATGGATGAGAACAGGAACGATAATAATATTAATAATAGTTCGATAAAGTACTACTACTCAGGTACTACCTACAAATTTTTAATATTCCAACGTTTTAGGAGTATCTACGACTGTAAATTGTTGGTATAATATGTGCTGTCAAGACGAAGTTATATAGATATAGCTATCACCTGTACGCTATCAATATTTTTATGACTAAAATTTGCCAGAATTATTTAAATTTGTATTGATAAGACCTACATAATGTACATGATGTAGATCTTATCAATACAAATGAAACAATTGTTGGTTAGGTAATCTTACCTTACCTTATTATAGCTACCTTCAATTGTAGGTATTCCAAACTATAGGTACCTAATTGACTTTCCCAAAAATATCGCGAAAGTTATTTTTAGATAATCGATTGAATCATTGGATAGCCTTAGGTTCGGAATCATCGTTAGCTGACGCAATGATTATTTCCAACCAAGGCTGAATAAAGTCCAATGCATCGAAAGTACTGATTACAGTTTGCGTTGGAGCCTCCTGATTGGTTGGCCGGGGAGGCCTGGCCGGGTGTGGCGAAACGTGCAGTCGCTCGGTCGCTCAGACACAACTTGAGTTTCAAGGTATTTCGCCGCGACAAAAAACGGTTTACCAGGAACATACCTACTACCTTACATTTAAACAACATTTTATTTATTGTATTTTATTATTGTTGTTAAAACACTTGATGTTTTATTGCATTAAAAGCTCCTAGTAGGTAGGTGTGTTTGGTAATTATATTCTTATTAGTTTTTTCATCTCCGAGGCCGAGTATGACTGGTTCTTAGTAGGCACTAGGCAACGTTCGAATAATAGTAGGTAAGCACTTATGTACAACTGTAGAAGTTTCTAGATAGGGAGTCTTTATTTTTAGCTTTCACATTCTTGGATATATTAGAATATGTACATTCATCTCTCTTCTCTGTATAATATGAAGAAAAATGTAGCATTCTTCGCCCATGGTAGCTGCAACAACTTAAATACAGAATATGATATTATTCTGTAGTGAGATTAATCTGAACTTTGTACTTCCGTAAGAGCAACTAACAAATTACTCCAGAACATCTTATGTTATTGCAATATTGATTTAAATATTATGATTAAAAATAGGGAGATGAGTATATATATAAATCCATCTTACGTGTCAGATCTTAAGAGATTACATTTAAATTACTTAAAACAAATACTGTTATATAAACAATTTTAATAATAAAATTAAAAAATGTGTTATTGGCAGGATGTAAAGCCCTGGCCTTTAAGATAGTCTGTTAATGTGACGCACCATAACAGTCGTCAGATGCGACCTAGATATTTAGCAATCATTGTTTATTTTAATAGACCTACTTTTTGTTACGGCCTTTACATACATAGAGTGGAGCAAATATCTCATATTTCATATATTATTACAATTTCCATATTAGATCATATTAGATCATGATATGGAGGCTTATTAATAAAAAAAAGAGAGTTATGCCTATCGCACGTGATCTCAGCACCAATGACCAAGGCAATAAATAGGCTTCGTTTAAACGCTCACGAAGCATGGTAAAGTTTGCACCCGATACAACATTGCGGAATTCACGTTCAGTACGTCGCACTACTGATAGTGGTCCTTGTTGTTGGTTATTAAATGTACACGATACAAGAATTGTTATTGTATGGATGCGTGTTTACGTGTATTTGCATCTAGTACATTTTTCTGTAACGCGATGTATGAGCGTACCATATCTACCAATTTTCTTTAAGTATTTTCTTTCTAGATTATCATTTGTGTATAATCAATTGCAATTTCCAAATAGCGTTATTATTTTACAAATCATGATTAAATCCATCCACTCTATCATAATTTGATCATATCAGTTAATTTTGAAAGCAATCGGTTCCTTTTATCTTATCGGAAATAATTACATACGTCAGCTGTATGTTCTTAGCAACAGCTAAGTAGGTAGACATTGACCGTGCCCCTTCGCTTATAATAATAATTATAATACACACATAGATTAAAACAAATAGTTAGATATGGTACGCTCATACATCGCGTTACAAAAAAATAGGCTAAATGCAAATACACGTAAACACGCAACCACACAATTATAATTCTTGAAACGACCACCTTTAAAAACAGAGAAAGTGAGGCGTATTTAATATGAATTATGCTTTTTTGTCATATGCCGTGCTAACAAGACCATGCTTCGTGAGCGCCTTAACGAAACCGGTGACGCTGGTAGGTTATTAATGTATCCACCGTATCCGTAGTTACCAGGGGGAGCCGCGGGCAAAGCCTCGAATAATATAAGAAGAAGAAAGAAGATGACCATTATTTGTAATTTTACGTTTGTTAATATTTTTCTATATTGTCTAATAAAATAACTATGCACAGGTATTGTATTCCTAACAAGATCACCTCGTTCTAATGACGCGCAATTAGTTGCATACCAACCAATTATAAATGTAGAAGGTTGTGACAATTGGAAGATAGATTTATGAGGGTTCCTCTATATATGGATGGATATGTAGGAGGACCGTCCCTCACCGTAAGGAGTCCTACGCGTCTCATAAATATTCCACAATTTGGAACCAAAATCTGATACGTAAGGTACTAAAATAATTTTGTATTAAGCATAATATTTTCATGTTAGTGCGGAGAAAGTAATATTTATTTGCGTTGAATCAACTGTCAATAAAGTGTGTCGTCCGCCAGATGATAATCCAAATTGATTTGTCATTGGCGCCAGCCACCGATCGGTTTCTTCAATGGCGTAGCAGGAGTAACAACTCATTAAACGCAATTATTTAAGTAATTTGTACCTATTGTTTCTCTTTGTACATCCCACGAGAAGTAAACAAGATGATCTTAAACCTTAGCGTGTAATTCGGTTTTGTTTTGATTGTTCATGGCCTCCCATTATTACAAAAAAGTTTAATGAATACATTTGTAGGTACTTTGCTTCAAAGTATTTTTTATCATGTTCATGACGTTGTGTCGGGCCAATTATTTCACGTGATTAATTCTTAATTTCATTTACTTGCAGGACAACGTTTCTTACAACACAATCAAGTAATATTACCTAAGTCAGCACTCCTATTACCCTAATCAAGGGTAGGTAGAATATTATGTTATGTGTTAACGTTTGCCCAGCTATTCTTTTTCTCTAAATCAAGATAATCGTAATTGACCTCAAAGGCGGAAAATGCAACGTCAAAACACGGATCCTTAAATGGACGCGAAATTGAATAACGCGTTGTGACTTAAATCGGTCGATGAAAATTCTACCCCCATGAGAACTGTCAAGGGCGGAGTAGAGAGTGGAGACCTACGCTGCACGATCTTTTGGTGAACGATTAGGTTGTAGAGCTGCCCGTAAATAAATTGTTTGTGCAATCAAACAAGTATGTAATAGAGTTATAGTATATGTCAAGGTCAAGACTTCAACTAGCTGTTTCAGTTCTCGGATTTCGTGCGTATAATAAGCTAGATGTGTACCCGGTTGTGTACCTATTACCCTGTTATTGCTATAAACTGACTATTACGAAAATAGCTAAATGTCTCTCAATCGTTCTTCGTCATAGTATTCACGAAAGGAATTTATTCCTAGTGTAAAGTATTAAGTTAGGTAAACGTATATAAAACACGTGCTTTATTGGTAGCTGCTATCATTCTCTTTTTTACATTAGTCCACGCTTGCTGACCAATTATATGCCCACACCTGCATGCTGTGCTCAATTTTAAAACGATAGATGTAAATGTATCTTTTGATACATTGTATCGACATTTATTTCATGCCATAGTGCAGTGGGTGCACGGGTACATATAAATTCCTCGTGCACCCACTAATGGGTGAGGCGGTGGGTGCACGGGTCAAGTACCGATGTAAGTATCTACGTATAAAAATTGGCACAACGATGAACAGCGGAGACTACAAAACTGATAATATTAGTAAATATCCCTAAAATACTTTTTAAACGAAACGAAGAATAATTACATACTTATAGATACTCAGTAAGTATACAAATTTCAACGTATATAAAAACTTGGCTCTGCCTGCCTAAAATTCCGACATCAGTCCTAGCCTTGCATTTTTCCGGGATAAAACTATCTGGCCCATAAACTATCTATATACAAAAATCACGACGTACCGTTGCTTCGTTGCAGCGTGAATGAAGGACAAACCAATAAACTAACAAACACACTTTAGCATTCATAACTGTAGTAGAGATGTAAATGTTATTGGTAACAAATATTTTAATAAGAAAATATAATGAATAGGTACATTAAACAAATATGGGAATGCGAATATGAAATGAAAATAAAAATATTCTCAAAAAATTTAATTTCTTATATTTAAGTATTGGTGGCTAAAGCCACCAAAATTTAATTAATTAAAAAATTAAATAAATTTAATTTAAGTAAGTTTAGTAAGGTAGTAAAAAATAAATAATCATAACTAAGTGTCGACAGACGTGACAACAAAGTGGGCGGTGCTACCAAACAAAAGGAACAAATGTAGATATGTACCTATTACTTAGTTCCAATCCAATGTTCCATGTTGGTTCCAAAACAAACCTGTCTGCTCAAGGTTTTGTAAGAGGTCGCGTCATTCCTGTTTTCAAGGCAGTAAATAAATAATCAAATATGTGTACAAATGAAAGATCAGATGATCGGACAACTATTATTATTTTTCTCATCTTTAGTCGAAAATGGTTGCTTCCTAGACAAAGAAAATTCAAGTAAATAAACGTATTTCTTTGAATTTCTAAACTAAAATGATGCTTACCTTCACCTACTTTGTGCTGTTAAAACCGTCAGAGAATTTCAAGATGTGTACTAAGTTTCTAAAGTTTGTACTGCTGTACAGACTTTAAAATTGCCATGACCGTGAATTGAAATGATAGATAGATATCAATCATTATTAGGTACAACACATTTTAAAAACCGAAATCTACTTACTCTACAATTTTTTTTAATAAATTAAAATTTTTGCAAATCTTAACCTAAGGTAGATCACGTCAAAGCGAGTTTGATATTTTAAGGCCCTATTTTGCCTAAATATCTCAGTAGGTACTCCAAGGTGCTCTATTATTTACGATACTGTGGTAATGTCGTACTTATTTTATGTTTAGTTTTAAAAGTGAAAGGTAAAAGCTAAATAAACAGTTTGTTTAGAGAAGATAATGGTAATGAGTTAGCCATGTTTTTAACTACGCCAATATAAACAAATCAAGACAAGAGGCGGAATACATTTCACACTGCACACTAATCATGATGAATAGCTATTTGCAGTTCCGTGATTAATGACAGTCATGAGTTTTCGCCACTATTATGACGCTATGTGGCGAGCGGAAACTTCCCGATATTATGCCTGAAACTTTGCTCCAAATATAAACAGAGCGACGTGTTTCTTGAAAGTTACAACGTGGATCTTTTTAAAGGAAATATTTAGTACCTACCTATCGGGTCCGTTTGAGGAGGGCTTAACTTATCCATAAGCCACTTCACATCAACTACGACGAACGTTGACGACCCTAGTCACATATTAAGGATTAGCATACACAGATGCAACTCTATTCGTGGTACTTTATAGATTTGTATAATCTATGGCCCAGTATAGTAAATATTTTTTAAATTCTTTGATCTCAAAACTTACTGATAGGTCAGGGAGTCTAAGTCTTGGGAGAGACGTAGGCTCTCTGTGTGTCCTCTACCGTATCTGTAATGATGCCCGTTGTTTCGAGCCGTAGGCGTAGGCCAAATCTCACCAACCTTCTTTCTTTATTCACCATTCGCCGAAGGTTGTAGCTTCACCCAACCCAACAAAACACTTTTTACCTCGGGTAATGTCCTGGTATGTCCATAGGCGTCAGTAAACATTTCCCATTATAAAGAAATAAATAAAAGAGTGTCTTTATTTCAGGTTACAGGACCCATATAAAATTTTTACACAAAAAATTTAAATTCCTTCAGAACAAAATATAAATAAATAATAATAATAATATGGTACGATTTTTTGTTTACCTTATTTATTTCAATGTAAAATTGTGATGATGTGCGTCAAGGCAAAGGCTAGGCAATTTTCTAAGAAGCATGTCATAACTCAGATCGTATAATCGCTTTCCATCACGCGAGATTGCGGCCAAACACCAGCCTATTTTACTATTTACTTCGTAAATGCCATACAATCTTTAATCCTCACTTGAAAATGAAGATGAATGAACACGAATCTATCACTAAGAACTATGAAGTTATTAAATGACAGTGATGCAACTATTTCATGTACGAAAATGGTGAGATTGTTACAGTGAGCGCGCGCTCGAAAATAATCAACGTAAGCGCCTAACATCATGTATTTTTTAATAAAACTATTAGACGGATTAAGAAAATGAAACTGTACATTTAAAAAATGATTATTTACTATGTTTTAAAAATAATTCCGTGGACTAATTCGTGAAAATATTGTAGTGGCACAGAAAATGGAAAATAGTTAGTCTACTTCATAATTTTCTTTTTGTTTATTATTTATCATCCTATAAATGAAGAAAAATAAGTGAAATTGAAAACACTAAAAACCGTTGTATCACCTTTAGCAGACAGGATCATTCAACTTTAACATTCATGCATTTGTGACCTCGCATAATGTGTATGCAGTCCTTGCTGTTGGTTATAGAAGTCGGTCAATAACTTGCATAGGAAGGTAGATACTTCAATCTTTCAAACAGTTCACGAAAGGCAGCAAAATTACTAGGTAGAGATACCGGTCTAGACCGTTAGATGAAAGGATACCGAGGGCAACACTTACTCAATATTATATTACACTACTTACACTTATACAAGCGGCGACCATCTCAGTCAGAGATAGCAACGCATCTGTGACCAGATTCGAATAGGACAAATAAATACCAACGATTACTAATATTTACTAACAAGACTAACGTACACTAATAGTCCTATCATTAACGAATGTTTCCATTGAGGTTTGTCACAGATGTCCATGGACGACAGTGGATGGTGGGACTGCATGGTCGTTTGCTATTCTCAGTCACATAAAAAAAGACAGGTTGACTGCTTGACTGTTTGCTACCAGCTACTACTACCTCTAGAACGTAAGATGGAGGAATACATACCATGTAATAAAATGCAATATTTAATAAATGATATTAATTTTATTTTGCCGAAGGCAACAAAGAAAATTTACATTAACATGCGTACCACCTCCAATAAGCGCTTTGCTCCCAAACGGAGCGTCTTCAGGGAAAAAGGATTCTAGGTCAGTTGATAGTAATGTTGACCGTCGTATTGTTATAACTGTCTGTGTTTGTGGTGGTACGCATGTTGGTGTTTATTTTGATAGCCGTATTATTACGCACGAGGGAGGTGCTTAGATGAAACTGTGCACCATTATCCGCCATACTCGAGGATTGATTTAACTATCTTTATTAATGATCATTGTATTGTAACATCTGTCCATTTTCCTTTTTCAGTAAATACCTACTTTCCGATTTTGCTATATGCTTTCGAAAATCTATTACTGTTAAATTAGTCACAGTGAGCTTTAAAAATAATTTGGCAAACGAGTAATGTCTCAAACTGTAACTTATACCGGATATCACTCATTTACTGTTTTGCCTATATACATGTAAGTTAACTACAGGTTGGGAAATGTCAATAAGAAATTAATTATTAATGGGTCATGTGACAAAAACTAGGCCCTATTTATGTATAATTGAGAGCTACTAAATGTTAAGCCTAACGATATATAGATAGAATAGTACTAAATATAGAGTTCCTTTTGTACATAATTATTGATGGTGTGTCCAATAAAACTTTCGATTATTCATTCGCTTCATTGATTATTTTTTATTTACCTTGGGCGTGTCATTCAACGTAGTTCAACGGCCACTTTGCAACATATGTTACACACACACAGCTGTTACACATTGCATAATCACGTCCATAATTAAATTCTAGGGAACACTGCCAACAAATAGTGCAACGCTTTCGTGGCCTATGCCACTCTCCTACAGGGTAAAACTGCTAAAAATAGACATGCGTGGGCAGTAACGTTCGTTCTAGCTTCTAGTCGTAAACTTTTTAAGCTAAATATAGATAAGTTTTAAAGGATTTCTCATGCTGGGATGATATCGAGAGGCACAACAATTTTGTGCAGGAAAATTGTTTTCATAAATATAAAGTTGATATGCACTTTGCGAAAGTGAAGAAATGATATGGGCGCGGACCAGGTATTTTCTGTTTTTTATTTATTATTATGTACAAATAGTATTATACGATTTATTGACTACTTAATAAATATGTAGGTATGCCAGCTCTACATTCTAAAATTTAATAGCAGTAAACAACGCCCACTAATGGGATTTGACTATAAAATACTTATTGAACTGTGTCGGGTCCTGTACATTTCCTTATTCGCCTTGCCTATCAATACAATCAATAAAATCCACTAACCACAAACGGTATTACCACAGCCTATAAATATCCTTTTTGTACTGTGGTATTATCATGAAACGGCGTCAGTCCAAAATACCAATATAACAATATCATCAATTATTATAAACGGTGTTGGTGACAATTTTAAGTATTTTTTTTTAATAATATGCTGTAAACTTTAAATTTAAATGGGTTACTAAGTTTAAAAAATGCAATCATCTTCAACAGACAATCATCCGGTGACGGCACGGGGAGCTTAAGATAAAAAAAAACACAAAATATAAATCATAATTAGGTACATGTATTATACACACAAAATATATTATACGAACATAACTGAGATTTTACAAGCACATTTTACAAGTTCAGAGGTGCAACAATATTATATGAATCGATGTTCATGTTTGTAAAGGTATTTTACTATTATATTAATAAGATGTGTCACCTTTGCAATATTACTTTCGAAAAAGTATTTGGATACCTCTGGTATTCATTGTTATTCACTGACAGTATTCTCTCTCGATAGAGGTTTAGCACCAAATACTGACACATTACAAGGCGTCCCTTTCTAAATTACTATTTGAGTGTCATCCAGATTAACGAAATTATCGTTCGTCGACACATAAATAATGTTGCACCCTGTATGTATTTGTAGTTATTTATTTTCCCATGCGTTGGATCGACCACTCTTGCTGGCACAGCGGGCAACGGTTGTTCTGCTTCACCCAGAGGGACATGCAGCAGAAATGGAAGCTGTGGTTGCACTCGCCCCACACCACCACGCAGTCTTGTTTACCGTAAGAATCCTTTTTGCTCTCACCTTGGCATCGCAGACAAGCATCTGTAACAATTAATTAATAATTGTATTTTGTAGTACCCATTTGGTAACCTTCCATAAGTTGTCGCGGTTGGCCGACGCCATTGTTTCTTGTGTGTCAATATGCATTATAGATAACGACCAACACCACAGAACAAATACTTTCTTTGCCACATAAATGTCTCCCCTGGTCGGAAATCGGGAAGTCTGGCAAACTTGCAAGAACCGAAGCTTATAATTAAAGCGTAAGCGTCTCTCATCTATCTCACAGGAACCATGCATTTTTTAGGGATAAAAAGTAGCCTATAGCCCATCATTTATCTTAATCTAAAAAATCACGTCAAAGAAAGACAAACCAACAAACACACTTTCACATTTATTATATTTGCAAGGATTTAGAAATACTGAGGAGATACTAAAACGTAATCCTAATCTTAGATCCTAATATTGAAATTGTTGATAGGTTAGAACTCTAACGTAACCGTAACGTAACCGTCGCATAATAAGTATAACATCTATTGTTACGGCCAAACGAGGATTCTTGTTGTGTTGAGAATACATGTCGACATACACTTCCTAAACAATAAAACGATAATGATGCATGTTACAAATTATGTTTTAATTAATTTAGTTAAACAACTAATCGCTATCGCTCGTAAATGCAGAAAATATTCTATGATCTTCATTATGATAATCAGACAAGTCACGTAGAAGTACGCGATTAAAACATTTCCGCACGTAAAACTTCCACTTCCATAGCGAAACTGGACGTGGATACTGGGACGTTATGTAATGAAACACGAGCAATCGAAAGCGATATACCTGTAATAAAATCTGTGATATTTTCCAGCGGACATATAATTAACGTTTGTACATACATATTCAAATGTATTATGGATAGTTCGAATGGATACCATTGAAACATCTCCCATTGTCTATCTTGTTACACAGACAAGTTCAATATGCTCCAGGTATAAGTATAAAATTAAGGGCTCTTATTTGGAAAAAATTGCATGAGACCGTCATCACTTTGGATTCCACATAAAACAGAAGTAGGTACCTACACACTTAGTTGCAAAATGATGTATGTGAGTCATTAACTTTTACAGTCTAGACTATTTAGTACTAGAAATCCTTACTAATATTTTAAACTACAAAGTGTGTTTGTCGGTTTGTCCATCTCTCACGCTGCAACAAGGCGTCGGTTCGACGTGATTTTTTGCATAGATATTTATGGGCTGGAGAGTGACATAGGCTACTTTAATCATTAATCACTTAAAATGTCCGTAATTTTATTGTCTACAATGATATCGAAGCACATTTTTCAAAAGTCTACCTAGACTTTTACAATCGTTGAAAATGTTAGAATGTGCGAGCGAGAGATATGCGAAATTGGCACTTGTCTGTGGGAAAATTTAGCTACGTGCGGCTCTTCAGCAAAGCGCTGACGATGACTACGCACAGAAAGGATTTTAAATATTTTCACGTTCATACATAAATCGCTCTCGATCATGGATATCTTGAGCAGTTGGATTCGAAACGACCTCGTTCGTTAGTACGATCAACTGCAGAACTACACAAAAATCAGATCTTTCGACGCTTACTAAATGGAAGTTTTGAATGGAATGGAAATGTTGCATAATGTAACAAACAATTATTATTACTGTGAATATTAATGCGATACTGCCGGATGCTTGACGTGTCCTCGAAGCAGTTGACCTACCAAACATACAGTACACATTTAAGCGGCAATCTCTTATAGCCACTTATTCTTTTATGTTTGGTCAAAAATTAATTCCACGAATTAGGCGTCTTATAATCTTACGTCTATATTATTATACTTCCTGAAGCAGATTTCTACTTACAAAGATCAAAACGATTCAATTTCAATATTGGGTAAACTATTAGCCTTGGGCTTAGTCTATATGCTTTGGTATCTTTTAAATTGTGTGTAGCTCACGTTTTATTATTATCCTGTTAGTTTGAATCTAATATGTAATACTATGTCAAATTGCAAATTAAGTTTACATGAGTATCAGAATATAGTAAAATTGTAACTTACGACATGCACGTACATGCAAATTCACGCATAGATTTTGCATATAAGTGCATGTCGATAATTTTAGTAGAGTTTGTAGCCATTACAGACGTTTTGGTAGTATTTACTAAACTTCACGATGAATTATCGCAAACACGTAACTCAGGTGTTTGTAGCCCTTCAAATCTAACGTTAAATATTAAACAATCGTGATTCCACCAAACAAGGATATCCGAAAATATATGTCGAATTTGTATATCTACATCAACATCGATCACATATTTCAAGTCCTTGACGGAGACCCGTGTAACCATGACGTAAACGCAAATTACTTTGTATTCATACTTCATGCGAACTCTGCCTTTAGAAGTAAGTCCCACTATACCTATAATTGTAATGCTTGTTCAGTGTCACGAACCAACGCATTCTTACGGAGTTTCCACTATTCAAAAACCCATTTTTCAACTTAAAATCTAACTTAAAATGCTATGTCTCATAATAACGATAGGATGAGTAGAACTGGAGTTACAGCCTGGTCTCTGATATACGTTGAGCACGTCCAGCGTGAGGTTCCTTATAATGGCCATCGGGAACAACGTATTTCACGTGTTTAATTACTATTAATTACCGCCCACTGCAGAACACGGATCTCACCCCACAGTTGAGGAGATCAGTAGATAAGTAGAATAAGAATAGTACTTAAGTCTTATTAACATCTAATACTAACAGAACTAACTTAAACTCGTACAGTCTTATTCAAAGTTTTTCACAGATGGCCATGGGCGGAAGTGGACGGTGGCATTGCATGCTAGTTTGCTTACAAAATGTTTTATTTTAATTTTATTCTACTACATAAACGCCCCGTATCAATTATTCAGGATCCCTGTTCATGATCATGATTTTACATTGCAGGCAGGTAGAGGTATGTTAGGTTCCAGGTGTAGGCATCCGACAGTAACCAGGAGTACCACTTCTAAGGGGGTGAAATGGGGCTTGGTGGAAATATAGAAAAGCGCGGGCGTAAAAAGTACATCAGAGCCTATTTTCGTGTAAAATTAAAGAAAGTAGAATTAAAATAAAAAAAATTATGTCAATTTTTTTATTATTAAATGTAAGAAATATGTACCTAGGATTTTGAGTTTATATTCGTTTCAGTCTTCAAGATTTTGCTACGAGTACATTGATTTGACTGTATTTTCAATCGCCTGTATTATGAACAGATCCTCGGATATAATCGAAAACCATAAAAGCATTATAGTCTGATTGCTTTGCCACCTTGATAACTGCGTAGTTCACTTGTTTAATACATGTGAATACATTGTCGGACTATGCATAATATTTATTTGAGGGAACACGCATTAGACTATTGCATCTATATGCTAATGTTTGCAACATAATATAAACAATACTCTTAGGTAATACCTTATACAAACTTTGTATGGTGCAGGTAGAACCGGTATCACACCATGTAAACACCATCACGCCTTAGATTTATGATACGATGTAAATTGCGCACTCAATAGTGATAGCTTAATCATTGATGAGTGCATAACAATAGGTCATAAAATAATCATAACGAATGAAGAGTTACAAAATACATAAGTACACTCACATTATTTTTAATACGGTAGTTCCTAATTCTCGAGCCATAACATTAGTTATTTTAAGTCATATTCAATCAATTTCCCCTAATACTTTCCCCTAATAATTAAAATCAGTGTAAATGCATACAAGATAATAAAAATACGCGCCAAACCAGGTTATATATAGGTTCGTATTTTATTAAGTCCGTTAAAAATAAATGTAGATTTTTCCGAGATGCGAATAAAGTATGGACTTGTTTAAAACCTCTTGGAATAGGATTTTTTGCAAAGTAATGCCTGATACAAATTAGTATCCAACTTAACTAGCTTAGTATGCCAGTTAAATTGGTGACTTCGACATGACGTTTGAGAAGGTAGATCCAAGGTGTTCGTACTTGCAAAATGACAGTGATCCTACTGAGCTAGGTCGGACCTTGTAGTGGTTGTTGTGTAGCGGGAATTTATAAATTTATCCCCTTAATTAGTGGGGGTAAATGAGGTATCCAAGATTGTGTGGAAATATCAAATGGTTGCGATAGACATCGTAATATTCTAACACAATAATCATAACACATAAATACATTTAACTTAGCTTAAACCTACTTAGAATGAAATAGGTTTTTATCTAGAAGAATTTAATTGATAATAATAATGGATGCACTTATATATATGCAATAGTTGATATTGCAATGGTATTTATAATAATAGCAACCATCTAATTTGTTATTGTATTATCACTTCCAATACTGCGCAATACAATTCTTGTTTGTCTCCTTTTAAAGAATAAAAAAAATAATTAAACAAGGTGTCATTCATGGCTTGGTAGGAGGTTAGGGTTAGGGTTCATATTAGAAGGAATGTACAGAGGAGTCTGGGAAATGAGCCTATGGAATGTGCTCCTAGTTTCTAACTAAGGTACATACATTATTCTTAATTACGTACGTGAGTTTATTTTAGCTCGTCGCCACTGAGATATCCTGGAGGGCACCTGGGGTTAGGGCTTTGTTGAGAACCCGAAGTAAAAGGCGTAGCAATTATTCAGTGATTTAATTACGAATGACGTACGGCACAAATCAAACCTCGTAGCTTTTTCTAACTAAGTATCTCACATAAAGTAATGATTATATTTCTTAAAAAGAATGTTATATACTCGTATACTTAATTTTTGCTGTACATTGGCAAGTCGCAGTCAATAATGGAGAGCATAGCTTGGGGGAAACAATAGCGTGTAAAATTATTGAAAAAAACTATTCGGAACATAATAGAAAATGGGAAAAACATTGTACAAATAAGAACCTACTGTACGTACCTACTAGATAATAAGTCATGGTCATGGATATAACACACATAAAGGTACAGAATAAAAGGAATCGGTGCAAATAACCAGCGTGCATCAGAGTTGTTTCAATGACGCTGAGACTTTGTTCGAGAGTTTTCTTTGGCTAAGCGCGAGTGCGACAAACCTTATAATTAAAATCCACATCTGTGGGGTGACTGACTGTACCCGAAGCGTATATTTTTAGAAGTTTTCTAGTTGACAAACCCGTCGTAGTCTCGTTGAAATTTTTGTTAAAGATCGCACTTCAAAGAACGAATGCATTTTAAAACTGTCAGTTAACATTTTGTGTAACTGGTGCTTTGTATTACATAATTTAGAGTATTTACAGCGAAATATTTGAAAAATTAACTCAGAACGATTCAGACAGACTCATATATTATTATAAATGGTTTTAATACATATGATTTTACATTGAAATGAAAGCCAATTATTTAAAGAAATACTTGATGCCAAAGTTGTTTTATTACATCAATTATTGTTGTTACTTTATGGTTTAAAAGTAATGGTGACCTTGTTACCGGTCAGCGGGTTTACGTTACGAACGTCGCGACATGCGCAGGCGCCTCATCGATAATGCTCAAGCATGGTCGATTGCTCATTGGTATATGGACGTAAAGCAGAGGAATTTAACTTAACAAATAACATTCGTTAAAGAATTAAGGCTTAAAAATTCAGAGGAGGAGGCTGCACGTCGACTCTACCAAAATTATTAAGTGTAAAATTTGATAAACCGTTATAATATTCATCGAATTTAAGTTTATTAAATATTGAATCATCAATCAGCAACTTTCTACTCGCAGTTGCGGCTCCTGAGGACTAAGATGGACTAAGATCAGTCACACCTTTCCAACATATACAATACTTGAAAAAGAATTGCATCACGGCAGATCTAGGTTTTACCTTGTCTTTTTAATGACTCTATTTTACTAACACGTATATCACTTACGCTGTACTGTTTTTTTACATAGCATTAACCGTGTGTGAGTAAACTAAGTACCAATGGCGCCTCGGTTTACACTTTAACACATCGACAAGACTCGTGTGTGTACTGTGTAAGTAATATAGAATGTTGAGGTTGATAATTTTACGTTAGTGTTTGCCGACATATTTAGACTCGGCGTCAGTGGTGCTGAACCTTACTGAAAACAGCCACAAGGTCATTGCACGAAAATGATTCAACTATGTACTTAAATGATAAGTAAAATTTGTTTAACTAATATTAACGAGATTTGACCCTAATGGACGCGAAGTGCGCACATGATGAATTTCCATGGCATGGAAAATTTTCATCCACGGTTTATGTTTAGTATAATTGTTATGTGTCGAAAACTATACACGGTTATTTTCTAAATTCGTCTAATAATTATATAAGATTAGAAATAAGAATTGTGCGCGTAATTTTAATTTTAATTTAATAGTCTTAGTTTTATTTCCATAAGGCCATTTTGATGAATTTTTATACTTCCATAAATTTATTTTCGAGAGAGAAATCAGGGAACTTTGCAAATAAAACCTTTTCATTTCAAATAATGTAGCTAACAAGAGCCTCAGAATTTAAAAACAGACTGTAATTTTTTACAGAATCCTGTAAAACCATTTTAATAACGATATCGTTGGAATATAAGCTTTTAATAACACAAAAAATGTTTTATAACTTCAATTAATCTATAAACATTGACTATGGATCCCTGGTTAATGAGGTAAAAAATTGTGTAAATAAATTGCATTGTGGCTATTTATTAACTTTAACTCCTTTCAAGGATTACGTCGAATTTCCAGTCATCCTGTGCAATGACAGGAGCGATAAAATAAAAGAAAAGCAATTTAACAAAATGTTGAGAACATCTGTCATAGAAGGTCTGCGTACTTTTCTTCTGGTACTTTTCCATCAAAACTTGGTGCTCATATAATTTCAATCGAAAACGATGAATATACGTCTGACTCTCTCATGCAAAAGTAAATCCGCACTGGCGCGGGTGTTTTATAGGAAAGCAATACGTTTGCTAATTTAGCGGATGAGCATGAGTAAATTATAAAGTCATGACGTATAAGAATGACGGCGGGCCGTACTGAAGTTCATTTATTTAACATTACACTTTCAAATAAAAACTTCTGTTAAACAATCTGGCTGTCAGGGGTCTTAGACTATAAAAAAAAATGGGATGGCTAGACCTCAGGACGAACCGCAAGATTTTTATTTCGTGAATGCGATGAATATTCGCGATACTAGTTTAGATAATAAATTTAGACAATATACACATTATTTAGTTACGAGGCTTTACCCGCGGCTCCGCCCGCGTGAAATACCCTTATCTATTTTTCTGGGATACTTTTGTATGTTGTTTTGTACGTTGCAAAAAGTCACGTCGATCCGTCGTCGATCCACCAAACCAATTAGCAACGATTTGATGGTCCGCGTCCATTGGAATCATATTTAAAACTATTTAAAATAATTGGGCGGATGAAGAAGGCTGCGAAATTGGAAATGGACGTTTTCGCTGTCGGCGGTTACCATTTTGGTCAACCTGTTTCTGTTAACGATGGATCAATGAAGAGTGAGATGATTATGGAACGCATTCTCACTATTAATTACTCCAAATAAATCATCTACTTACAGTAAGTATCTACAGGCTGTTCTTTTTATTTTGGACAGTTACGGACATCCGAAACCATGACAGAGATAAAAGTACTGTCTAAACGACGTCTTGATCTTTTTATGAAATCAATTTTAGCATATTTAGATTTTTGGTCCAGCGCGAAAGTTCTACAGAAATGAATGAATTTGTAAAGTTTTTAAATATCCTTTTCTGCTCAATTTTTTGTGCGTATCAATTCATTGTATTAGATACAAATATCTCTTCAACAGAAGTTGGTATAAATTAATAAAAACTTTTTTGGCCAAAAATCAAAATCAAACAAAATAGTTTTCATAAAAAAAATATATACGATAGTTTTAATGTATCTGTAATGGTTTCGGATTTCCCCTTACTGTCCCAGATAAAAGAAACACTCTGTATATAAGGATATTGAACTCGTTGATTAAACTTGAATGATGTCGTTCGCAAGCATAATGAGCACACAAATATGCGCGTACAAAATCACTACTTCACACTCATTATTTTACTACCAATATTATAAATGTGAATGTGTGGTTGTTCGTTGAACCCACTTCACGCTGCAACAGAGCAACGGCTCGACATGTTTATTTGTAGAGAGATACTTTAGGGGCAGGAGAGTGACGTAAGCTACTTTTTATCCTCGAAATATACACTGTTCCTGTGGGGTATGTCGTAAGTTACAACGGTTCAATTCTACAAATTTTCCTTAATTTATAGGATAATGAACCTAATTTTTGAACATAATATGTTTCTTCACTATACGATGTATCACAATAAAGAAAACATGATTACTTGACAATTTTTGGAGAAAAAAAAATTCGAAGTAGACTAATTATTTAGTATTTTCTGTGCCACTACCATTACTGAAATGCACAAAATGCGTGAGG
>DWLO01000357.1:0-21616 GCA_018245335.1 Dalla quadristriga
CTTCATTTGGCGTAGCTTATAGCTCGCCACCCTGTTCGGTGACGCTGTAAAGGCCAGTAGGGCCAACAGCAACTGTCAATTCTAAAATTCAAAATTCAAATTCAAAAATTCAAAATTCAAAAAATAAAAAAAATCTTGTTAGGTTAGCTTTTTTCTAGTAATCTTAGCTTGTAATCGATTCACAGTTTGATTGTTAATGCATTTTAGCGTGATAATTACTACCGTCACTAGCTGTTGCCCGCGACTTCGTACCCGTGTAGTTTTCCATTAGTAAATTTATTTTGATAAAAAATTTACATTACCTACTCAAATGATCCCCAACTGTAAGTAACTACTGTGTAGATTTGATTCATGAAAGATTCTTCGAATAAAATAAATAAGTACCCAATAAAACGAACGATGTAATTATAAATCATTTATTAATTAAAGTTTTCAACAGGTTAACGTTATTCTCGGCGTCTTGAATATCATCGGTGTCGTTACTAATCGGTATTATTGTATTGTCATCTAACTTCAATTTGAGAACTCCAACCGGTCCCTTAAAAGAACATTTTCTTTCACTCGTAACTAAATTATACTTGCAGTACTTAATTTCACAGTTATCGTGTTTACACAATGTGTAGTGGCATATGCCCTCGGCACAGAAGGAGTCGATGTCTAGCTTCAAAATTAAACTGTTGGCCAATAAGGTCGCATGGTGAATCAATTTCGATCGAATATAGTTAAGCAAAATTCGATCTATTCCAAGCGGCAAGAGCGAAGGCGACTCCGGCATTTGTCTAGCAGTAACATCTGAAAAAACAAATGAAAACAAAAATGACGCATTTACTCATTGTTAATCGAGACTCCATATATTCCTCTGTAAATATTCCTATTATAAATAAATAAATGAACCTCGGCTCGTCAGTCAGGGTCACTGACCAACCCGCCACCGAGTCGCCAAAATTTATAATCTTTATAATATGAAGTATAGGCGTCAAACATGTTTTCTCCGTTCAAAAAAGTACATTTAGGTGGCACTTGAAAAATAGAAAATATTGCATTTTCTCCGGATGAAAAGTACCCTATGTCATTCCGGCCCATAAACTATCTCTACAAATGACACACTTTAAAAATTTTAATATTATATAGTAACGATTAAAAATCAGAATAATGCATTAGGCTCGTTATTTGTTCCCCGTTATGTTACAATAAATACTTAATAATGATAATAAGGAATACTTCAATGACAAATTATAATAAAATTAATGACATAATTATAGCAAAATTTAATAATATAACACAATCTACCGTACAAAAATATATTAAACCGGATCTAAACTAAATTGATGACGAATAAATAAAAAATAAAAAGCATTCAAACAACAAAACGTCCTCCTCTCCTCTTAAATTGCTGTACCCTAAAGGGTCCATGATGATTGTAAAATCTAGGGTTAGCCACCTATTGTAACGAATATCAGAATGCAATAAATACATGGTTATTAATAATGAATAAATAGTTCAATAAAGTAAAATAAATAAATAAAATGAATAATATTCAAATATGGTGTTACCATTTTAGTTATTAGACTTAGTAGTTTTCGTGAGTGGATTGAGGGACTCGGTGACGGTGGACGATAACACTGCCTCGAGTTCCAAGGGACGCTCATCCACGGCTTGATTCGGAAGAGACTCCGTGGATAACACTGTTGTAGCGGTTGTACGTTGAGGTGGCTTGACTGTTGTCCTAATTTCCTTATCTTGCACCGACGGCTTCACGGCTGTTACCCCTGGCTTCTGTGACGTGGGCTCTTGAGGTTTCACAATCGTATTATACTTCTTACATTTCCCATTAAAATCCGTGTCGTAAATACCACATGAAATGTTCACGCATCCGAACTTGTCACACCTCATAGTGGTACATGTTTGTTCGTTGCACCAAATTGTCACATTGTGCTTTCCAATCTCTATGGTTTCAAACGGTTTGTGCGTCGTGGATCTTACGAGCTGATCGGATTCGGGAAGTATGTATTCGTCAGAAGTCCACCATGTGAAAGGGTAGGTTAGCCAACTCCATATCGTTGAACCGATCCCGCGCCCCTCGTTAACGTTACCTGCGAGCGATGTTAGTAGATTAATACACAAGATTATTAGACGCCCAGTTATAAAATTATTAAATAAGTACTTACGTTCGACTGGCTTACTCAAAGTTCCGGGCAATGTGCATAAAACCAGCAAAGCTACACAATACTTTAAAGTGAACATTGTAACAGGTACAATTGCGACTGGTTCTCGAAGGTAAATGTTTAAACAGTCCCGTCTCGGTATTTTATATGCCTCCGTCCAGGCTCGGCCCTATCAGTTGTAAGATAACGCCCTTTCGGGAATGCTTGTCTAATGAGTTACGAAGGAACTAACTTGTCAACAAACGATTTAACTATCCCGAATTATCCTTAGCTTAATGAGGATACGCAAGAAACAAACAAGATAATAGTTTATGCATTTATTAAGCTTTTCTTTGCCTCGCTCATAAGAAGGGCATCATTTGTAACTTGCTTCAGCGCCATAAAGAATTTTGTTGAAAATGTTTCACACGTTGTGGAATTTTTATTTCGATTCTTCATTTGAACTTCGCACAATACACAATGATCCCTTATGTTGGGGCAGGCTAAGAATCGACATAGAGATCTGTTTTCTTTACACACTGTAAGTATTTTGAGCTTTTTGTGTGGTATTGGCCTAAGTGTCGCATACATGTCATTCATGTGACTTCTTATTTCGTCCATTACCTGTGACGAATTCCACAATGAAGTGTTATCTTTCCGAAGAAACTGACTCGCTTTGTACTTTTTTCCATATTTGTCCATTATTTTCTTCAGGCTAACAAAATTCCGTAAAGGGATATATTCTTCACTGAGTCCACCATTCGATGTGAACTTAATTATTTTCGGTTGAGGTTTATTGATATCTTTCCAAGGATTCAAATATAATATTTTACTTTTCTATAATCACACGAAAATACACTTTTAAATGTGATCACTTCTTAATTTAAGTATAAGATTTTTAATAAAAATTCCCTAATTAAAATATATTCTTAATTTAAAATATATACTACAGTTACTTACTTTCAGTCCTTTTTTTCACATTTTGATTGTACTGATTGAACATAAAAGTAATTGATAAACTATATAACCAGCATATACTTACCGATGAGCGAATATTCTTTGAAGGTACGAAAAAAGGAAACATAGCAAACGTTAGTATAAATATGTATAATTGTATACGTACAGTAAAACTTGTTACGGACATTGTGAGCCGAGTGCATTGAGTAAACTGTTTCTTATCAAAGCTTAAACTGTAAGCATTGTGATGTTTATAAATCCATAATAGTCCAAGTGCTTATTTTCTAAACAATAATTACGTAATCACTAAGCTGTTTTAGGACTTTTTAAAATTGTCGCAGTGGCCTTCGGAATTCAGTTCTTTCTTTGAACATTTAGATTTTGTGAAAACTTTCTTATTTGCAACAAAACTTATACATTTTAAGTTGATGCAAATGGTCGCTTTTCCAAATATTTGACCCAGCATGTGATCTTGCAAAATATCGATAAGATCGAACGCTATATTCGAAGATATATTCGTACTTGATTCCGTTGATAGTTTAGAATCTGTAAGAAATGAGACAAAGAAATGTAACAAATGTTTTGATTTTGTTAACAGTCAAAAAAACATAGCTGAATATGGCCTAGTATATTGTTTCTACAATGCTGCTCCAAAGTGGTTTAGTGGGTGGCAAGAATACGTTTCCAACTCAATCGTAAACAGTTCTTAAGCCACATGAAACTGTTTTAGACACAGCTTAACGATTCGTACACTCACGTATCTTATCATATCAACTAGGATCTTCTGCTAGCGTGCACTCTAAAGCGCTGAAAAGCTTACATACATGCATTAAGAATTAAGGATCATATTATATGAATTCACCAAAATACGCGAAAACAAACTTCAGCATGAACATACTCATTTTGCAGAAAAAACATTTGAATCTTTTTAAATGTTATGTATTTGCGAATTTATCGAGTCTCTAACTGTTCAACGGACTGCTAATCAATGTCCTTATTGTTGTCTGTGAGGGCCTACCCCACCTGCTAATTTTATATCCTATAAAATACCTCACGTCCTATTTAGTTCCTTGCGTGTAACAGACGATTGTTAATTTTAAATTATATGAGAATGAGATGCATTGTCTGTAAGTATTCACGAAGTGCATTAATAGACTAGAGAATTATAATTATTAAACAGTAATGTTATGAAAACTACGTACCAGTCTCATTCGATACTGCATTGTTAACACTGCAGTGTCCTCTCTGATTAAAACGCTCTTTAGGGGTACAACTCCTATGAACACACATTTTTTCAGCGCAATTTAGCGAAAGGCATAATGTTTCAGAGCAGAATGATAAAATACCGTTCATATTTTTACCTACAAGTGAACTGAACATTGATACAACTATGTCTATATCATTCCAGTTTATATTTATAAGCGGTTTGTCCGTATGCCCAGATGAGTTTACATACATTATGTATTCGCTTATGTTAAAATTGTCTTCTTTCAACTGTACCTTTCTGGCGAAACTTGTATCATTTGCATTATTCCCAACTTTACTAGGCCAATATAATAAATCACTGTCCAATAATAATTGCTTATTGTCCTTAGTGGTGGCGGTATTACCAATTGATGTATTTACACCCTTTACTTTTAATAGGTTATTCGATAATGTATCATTATTAATTATTGCAAGTTTGCTAAGATCATCTTCACGTTTGATGCGTATAAATTGTAGTGTCTCTGTCGTATTATTAAGCGTCCATCTAGTATAGTAAGGGTCAGATGTTTTTTGTGTTGTGAAGTCCATTTCTACCAAATTGTCATCGCTAGATACATTCACAAGAGCAGGTACATTTACGAAAGTATCATTGAGTATTGGATTTAAGTTTGAAATATTTACAGTGGCACTTGGTTCTAATGCTTGCGTTATATTAATTTGTATTTTAAGTTGTTTGTCTTCAGGTGTATCGTTTAAATTATGACTATTATTATTATATTTTTCCGTGGTCCGTAGAGTTTGGTAAGAGCTAGCTTTAGCATGGTGAAATGATAGATACTTGCTGCGATGCTTTTTGTTTTGATAATTTGAGTGAGATTTCTTCTTATTATGAAACGATATTTTATGAATTGGAGCATTGTCGAAGTTGTATAATTTTGATAAACCATAGGTAATAATGTTCAAAGGTATAGGAAAGTTTAGAGGGGGAATTGATACGTTCATAGATGTATAAGTGTCAGTATCTTCCAGTGGATTATAACCTTTCTGTATTTTCTTCAACACATTATCAATTTTCGGCATTTGAACATCAACTTTGATTCGTATATTTAGCTTGCGCTCTGACAAATCATCAGGATTTTCATTGGAATACCCTATGTTCTTAAAGGAACCGCTGGTAATTAACGGATTGTCGTTGTTAAATATTTTTGTAGGTTCAAAGTAGGTAGCCTGCGTTTTTCCCAACGGTATCAAGCACTGCTTGCAGCTGCATTTACATGGAAATTTATTTTCCTCGCAAAAACATGAAGATATAGCGTTAGTCCCGGTTTTATATATTGAGCTTGGGAAGCCGTTCATTTTATTATTATACCATATTGTTGTATCAAAGAGAGAGTCTCGATCTAATTGCATTGGAGCAAAGTAGTCGTAAGGATTGAACACTTTTTGTGACAATTGAATGTTGCTTGGATAATAATTATGATTTCTGTCATTATAATATGTTGTTGGAAAGTTTAGTTTAGAGAACTTCTCATGCCGTAGCAGCGGTATTTTATTTTTGCTTTTTGTTTTTTCAAAATGTTTAGTTCGTTGCTTTTGAGCTTTTTCTAAATATTGTTGATATTCGGATAGTAAACTTTCAACCTCCTCATCGCTTGCGCTTTCACTAGTTCTTTTCTTATCAGTCGAGAAATTCTGAAAAATATTTTTTTATTTTATAAATCCTATACAAGTCCTATTTGTACCAATATGGTACGAATAATAATTGGGATCTTTACAAATTGACATACCATGTTATTATCAAAGTCATTTATAATTTCAGCAATGTCGCCAAATATAATGGCGTCATAAAATGGCGAAAGCTCCACACCTGTAAATATAGGAGATTTAAATAAAAGTGTGCTCAATAATAAAATATCCCTATTTTATAATTTGAAGATATAACCTAGATCTTACTATTAATTTCGACGCACAGACCACTGTTGAGTATCAAAACACCAAGAAAAGCAAACGTAGCAATCATTTTAGCGTTGCGACTGAACTGAAATTCCCAGTGCTAGTTGATTCTCTTATAGACCCAATGTTTACTCTTTGCTTTTGTGGATAATCTAGCTGTAAACAAAAGTTTCAATAGCTGTTGTTACGCAATCTTTTGCGGAAATATACGAGTAGGCATGTATATGCTTGTACGTAAATATTGTATTTTTGTAGAGTTTCCACTTAAACAGGGTTCATATTAAATAATTACTGTTCAGTCGTTAGTATATACAAACAGACATATTGAATGTCAACTCGTAATAGAGCCCTAGAAATAATAATAAAAATCCATAAACTTTATTTAGAGCGTTGTTCGTTTCGCATCTCTCTTGCTCGCACAGTCTAACATTTTTAATGATTGTAAAAGTCTAGGTATACTTTGAAAAATGTGATTCATTTACCTTGACAGTAAAATTACGGACATTTTAGACTTAATATAATTTAATTTTAATGTCCGTAATTTTATTGTCGATGATTTAATGGATAACATTTTTCAGAAGTATACTCAGACTTTTACAATAATGAAAATGTGCGTGGGAGAGAGACATAGAGACCAGCTTTAAAAAAAAAATTGGTTTTAACTGTCGATGTTCTTTTAATATGCAATATACTGCAGCAAATGATTTCGAATTTTTTTATGTGACTTGCCGTATTTTATATAGATGCAATTTGACAAATAATTAAGTTGTAATATCCCTTATTTCGGCAGGAATCCACAAACAGCAACAATGCGGAGGCCGAGCGACTCACCATGCACCGCTGCATTGTCACGAGTATCATAGAGAGCGAGACTGTTTACGTAGAATGTCTGTATGTGATGGAGAAGGTAAATATTCTCACTAAACATTTTACTTCTAACTGATTCGTGAGAACCTGTAACAATGTAACGAGGTAAGCGGACTAACTAATGTGACTAAAATTAGTACGGTCGCTTACCTCGTTGCACAATAGTAATAAAGCACCGGAGTTTCCCTAGCATCTAAGTGTGACCTTAGAAAAAACATAAGCTATTGGGCACATCGAAAATATTTTACCGTGTAGTAATGTTCAAAGTAAGTTCCAACTAGGAAGCTATAATAATTAATTTCCATTACAGTACATGAATGCGATAAAAGCCACTCTCTCAACGTCTCAACCCGTTATAACGGAAGAGGAGTTTGGGACAATCTTCTACAAGATATCAGAGCTTCACGAACTGCATAAGAACTTCCTTGAGGGGTTGAAAGCGGCCGTGGCCAGCTGGGAAGAGCCTCTATCTGTTGGCATACACTTTAAAAAAATGGTATGTAACCAACTTACATTTACGAAATAATCATGCAGATTGAATTGTGATGGCCGATTATTGCGATTAAAGTATTCTTTATACTAATCTCATTTCCTTTAACAACATAATATTACAATAGATTTATATATATTTCAATATCCATCCATTAAATATCAGTAAATATAAATATCCGACACATTTGTCGTCCCGATGTGTCAGACTTATATTGGCGTATGCATTCCTACTATCACTGTTCACATTAGTGGGATCTGATAGTAGAAAGAAGCTCGGAAGCTAAGTCACATCTACTTTGTGACCAGCCTGCCAGCGATAAAAGTGCCTATGCACATCATAGTTGTTAGCAGCAATAGCCGACATGCTGGCCAGCGACAAAACTGTCGGGATCCAACCTAAACTGAACCAGGTCATAAATAAAAAAAATATATATCTATTCAGTTGCGACGTAGCAAATAAACATTTGTGACGCATATTAAACAGGCGGAGAACATAAACGTGTACGGCGCGTTCCTGCACAACTACGGGCGCGCGACGGACGCGGTGCGGCGCCGCTGCGGCAGCTCGCAGCGCTTCGCCGACCTCACGCGGCAGATCGCGTGCCGCGGCCAGCCCATGTCGCTCGACGACCTGCTGCACAAGCCGGTCGCGCGCGTCCAAAAAAACGCTCTCGTGCTGCACGTGAGTATAAGGCCTCTTATAGACAGACGGCCGGCAATTCGTCAACGACAGCCGTCGCGGCGCCGAAGCAAGGCGTCTACTCTTGTGTCGGCCGATCACGACGTTACTTGTCTATCAATCAAACCGTGATAAGTCTTGTCAAATATAATGTCACTCAAAAGTGAATGATCAATGAATTACAGTACATGCTAAACCTACTGTTACAAATTTCCTGTCTCGGGTCTACTGGAAGAAATTTCATAAGAAATAAATAGTGCCCTTGTACCATTTTCATCCTGTGCTATCTTGTTTGTGTATTTCCTACTTGAAGTGTGTACATTAATTATTAAATTAATTAAATTAATTATTAAATTATTAATTATTTGATTTACAGGATCTCATTAAATATACCCCTGCAAGTCACCCAGACCACATGATGCTGACTGAAGCTTTAAATATGACTCAACATTTTCTAGACGAGTTCAACATCATTCAGACCAAGTCGATGTTCCCTGTGAGTAACCAAATGTTTGTATTAATCGTCTGCGACAATTGTCCATGTTAACGAACATAAATCATATGTTTGTTCCTTCCCCAGAATGCTGACCGTGCACAGAGAAGACTCGTCAAAAATTCGTTCATAGTGGAGCTTTCAGATGGACATAGAAAACTAAGGCATCTATTCTTATTCAACGATGTGATTGCGTGTGCGAAATACAAGGTATCTGATAAAAATAATGTGAGTTATTAGATTTTCATTTAATCAATACAAGCTTTAAAAGTTTTCATTGTGTATGTGTGCCTATAGAATTGTATGGAGCCTTAATTCTTAGAGATTTTTGATTAATTTAATTCAATAGATCAAATAGCTTAAAATTACATTACAAAGCTTGTTTCGTTATAATTTTTTATTTTTATTTTATTATCAGGATATTAAATATGGTTAATATTTTATGCTTCAGGCGTCAGGTCGCGATAAATTCACGTTTGAGCTGAAGTGGTTCATACCCCTGCCCGACATCGTGGTGGTGGAGGAAGACACGGGCTCGGAACGAGAAACCTCGCCCGCAAACATAGTCGCGCTCAAGTCGCAGGCGTGTACCGTGCGCGACATCATACTGGCCGAGGAGAGAGCCTCGCAGGACGACAAGGTAAGAAACTACGACACTATTGATGTCAGGGTGTTTGAAAGCAAAGTATTGCTCCAGTCAAAAAAAAATATTTCATACTTTTTTCGTCATGTTGTCTTAGCATTTGATGTTGGCAAAAAATCGGCCACTTTTCCAGAGTTCGCACAGGATAGAAAAAACTATGTAATTCTCTTAGATTTTTGTTTATGCATAAAGTAAAACCGTACAAGTAAGTAATATGAAAAAATAATCTCACTCGTTTCACTGTCCTGATTTTTCGAGATTGACAACCATGCAAACATTTGTGTTTCTGCATCACTGAAAACCATGAAAATTACTTTTGCAACCAAGAATAAGAATAAGAATAAAATAATCTCTGAACACAGAAAATAAGATTGGGCGGTCGCGGTGCGGCGGAGAAGCAGCGCAAGAAGTTGGCAGAGCTAGAAGGGCAGTTGGTATTAGCGTCGCCCAACCTCGTGTTCCGGCTGGGCGCGCGCGCGACGCCCGGCGGCCCGCTACAGCGACACCACGTATTCTTCCTAAGCTCCGAGTACGAGCGCACGCAGTGGATCGACTCCATTCACGCGCTGCAGGTAACATCAGCTATCAACCTTGTATTCTTAACCTAACAGACAAGGGAGTTCTTAAACGTAAAGTTATCTTTTTCTTAGAGAAGCAGGAAGTAGCTGTCGGCACCAAACATCAAGTTCTGTCAATTTTGTTTGGGTCAGGCCGTCAGTCTGATATGAAATGCCCTTGGGAATGTTTTCGTGGTTCATTCCGCTTCGAAACGCACTTGCTTTATGGCAGAAATGTTTGTGATAGAGGTTCAGATCGATCAATTTACAAAACACCTTGAACTTATTGAATGCCAACAAACACATTGAATAGTACAGCTAAGAAACGTCCCTCTATCCGTCAGGAGTGGCGTGCAGAAAACACAAAGAAAGGCTAGGCACTGAGTAGGTACCTATGAAATGGAAATTAAATATATCTTACCTGAAATTCTTCGACACGCATTGGCTGTCTCGATTCTATATGATGTTTTCGTCTGACCAGATCTCATATACCCAAAGCTACATACTCTCTCAGGGTTACAAAAGGAGCGGAATACGTTTAAATTAACTTCCATATTTGTTTCACTAGTGATTAAATATTATGGAAAATCGATCAAATATATTAAAATTCAATTAATACCCTTAGTAAAAGTCCACATGTCCTAAAAAAAGTCTGTACATGTCGCTTTTTAAGCTGGTATCCCTAGACCGATAATTTTTGCGCTCTCAATGGCGCTATTACGCCGGTTGTAAATTAAGCGATTTTAGACCTTATTAATGTTGTAACTAAATCGTTCATACAGGTTCACTTAGTCCGAACCTTTGCCGCTTGTTGGCGCTGGGATTGCAATAGTTTTAGTTTGCACTGCTATTCGTGTTTCTTTTACAGTAGCTAGATAATGTTATAGTTATATTTGTATAGTAGATGAAGTTTTGATTGATTCTGTGGGGTAGGCAGTGCTTATTTGCATGTATGGAATACACGCCCCTGTCCGTCAGGCATCGTCGGCACCGCCTGCCGGCACGAGCACCGTGTCGATGCTGGAGCTGCAGGCGTGGGTGACGGCGTGCCGCAGCTACCTGCAGACAGACATGGGCTCGTACCTGCTGCGCAGCGGCCGCGACGACTCGCTGCTTCTCGGAGACCTCAGCCTACACATCGGCGGGATGACCGCGCCGCTCGACACCTCCGCAGGTACGGAGATCACATATGCAAGGTGGTAGAACGTGTATGCGGTTCGCCCGGGGCGTGGATGCCGGTTACAGTTATACCTACTTATATTAACTAGCCAATCGTAGTGCGACGCAAGGTCGGCGCTTTGACCAGAATAATTATAGCGCGATTAACTAGCCAATGGTTGTGTGGAGAAAGCTAGCTGTGACAAGCCACCATAGCAAAGCAATCGCAGTCTAACTAGTTCGGTTTCGGTTTATAGAATTTTATTGTCTTTCGAAATTTTACAATTCCAATTAGAAGACAAACATATTCCAAACATAATTATTATACTGTGAGCATACAATTTGTATCTGGTACTGACAGGCTTAAATATACTTATGATGCGCTAGACTGTACTGATACCCTAATTATATTTCTGTGCTTATTGTGTCGCAGATTACTACATCGTCGTGGAGGTGGATTCGTATGGACACTATTTCCGCAAGGCGAAGTCGAAGCTAGTCTGCCGAAGCGCGCAGCCCCGCTGGAACGAGAGCTTCACGTTGGACTTGGAGGGTTCGCAGAACTTGCGCCTGCTGCTATACGAGGACGCGGCGCGGCCCGTGCTGCGCGGCAAGTGCACGCTGAAGGTAAGCTAGCTAAACATAGACAAGTCAAGTTCCGACGTAGAACTACGAAGACGTTAAAAATCGAAGGTATAAATTAGCCAGATATCTGTAAACCACATTTTATTTATAATCGAATTCTAACATTGCCCCTAATAGAATCGCTTAACCAACTTGTTATTTCAGCTGTCAAAGGACTGGGTGTCGGCGAGCGCGGCAGGGGGCGTGTCGCGCACGGTGTGCGTGGGCGGCGGGTCGCTGCCACTGCGGCTGCGCGTGCTGCCGCCCGAGCGGTCGGCGCGCCGCGTGCCGCAGGCCAAGCCCGGCGCTTTGTTCGGCGCCAAGATCACGCACGTCGCCAAGTTAGTACCGTACTTGAGGGGGATACCACTTCTTTTACTGTACGTGTTTATAGCCCCGCAACCTGTGTCAATGTTCAAAGTTAAGCAACCTCGGGCGCACTTACGAGTTGATGCCTGACTGATAATGACAAAATTACGGACTGTCGCGCGTGGTGTGCGAGGGTGGCGGGTCACTGCTGCTGGAGGGTTCGGCGTGCTGTTCAACGCCAAGGGCACGCACGTCACCACGAAGTTGGTACTCGGCTTGAAAGGGGCAACATTTTCAAAGCAATATGAAAACCTCTGGTACTATTGAAGTCCATTTCTATGATACGACGCCAAACTTGGAAGGAACGCGACACACTCTTTGTATTTACATCGAACTTGAGAAAAAGAGAGATATTATAAAGTGGTGTTGTTTAATACCCCTGTTGTCCTTTTCCATGTTACATCGCGTGCATAAAAATTAAAACAGTAATTAGTATGAAATAATAAGAATTGTTCTTAAACTCTTGTTCGTAACACTTATGGATTGACACACGTAACTTCCGCAGGCGGGAAAAGCGCAACATCCCGTTCATAATAAGCGCGTGCGTGCGCGAGGTGGAGCGGCGCGGCATCCACGAGGTGGGCGTATACCGCGTGTCCGGCAGCGCGTCCGACCTCAACCGCCTCAAGAAGAGCTTCGAGACCAGTCAGTATATACCTCATCTATTCCACAGGACCCGTGTATTTTCGGGATAATTCATAGCCTAAGTCACTCTCCAGCCCATAAACTACATACCGCAGAGGTGAGCTTCGCTTCGACACGACGCGATCTACTACTTTAACAAATTACTACTATTATTAATTACACATGCGCAAATGTGTTTTTTCGTTTGATACGCCTTCCAGTCTAAACCGTACAACCGATCTTCATAGAAATTGGTAGAGAGATAGTTTGAGGCACGGAGATGGTCATAGGATACTTTTGATCCCGAATAAATATGCTGATACCGAGGTAATTAAACCACCATAAAATTAACGCCGACGAAGTTGCGGGCAACAGCTAATCGGATATTGATCCGAAATAGCTAAGTTACATATTTAATTTAAAAAAAATCCTTTTTTGTTTATTGAATGCCAAGTCTAAATAAATACTGCATTCTTATTCCACCTTTGAGCATGGGTATTAACTAAAAGACAAAATTAAACTCAGATACCCGTGAAGAATTATAGAATAGAATAGAATGAACTTTATTGAAGTATTACACTACAACACAGATGAATTTTAAAACTATGTGCCTATGTATACCTACAAATACAGGCATCATATTATACATTAAAGCACTATCACAATTTTTTTCAGATCCTTATGAGGCTGAGCAGCTGTTAAAAGAAGTAGACATCCATTCAGTGACGGGAGTTCTTAAACTGTATCTACGGGAACTGCCTGAAGCACTATTTACTGATGCACTCTATCCAGAATTACTGAAAGCTTGGGGATCAACGCAAGTAAGTGTTCTAACATTTTAAAATTTTCCTTTCTTATATATTTCTAGGTATCGTAAGGACCGGCGAATATTTGGAAAAAATGCTGAAAAATACTTTCATTATTTAATTTTTTAGAACTCCTTTCATTTCAAACTTATTCTTTAAAAATGCCTTAAAAATACGTTTGAGATACGAATCACGGTACAGACGAGTTTTGCAGATTAGTCCAATCCTGCGAATGTATTGTAATTATATTAAGTGTTACTTTGCAGAAATGAAATGTTGGTGTATATTTTTACTATTGCATGTGAATGTTTCCTGTGTGCCGTATATTATGCAGACCGGATTTTGCAAAATAGTTTTGAACTAACATTATTAATGTATTGCACAGGGTGTGGGCACATCGGTGGATTCGGGCCCGGCGCACACGCGGCGCCACGCTCTTCTCAAATGCTACGCGCAGCTGCCCGACCTCAACAAGAACTGCATAGATTTTTTACTCAACCATTTTGTCAAGTTAGTATAAATAACTGTATTCAAAATAATTATGCTGTTTAGGACATTTTATAATAAAAGTACCTGCAGTCTTAACACCAGGTTTTTCCCTAGATGAGCAGACACAACTATGCTCCTGCCATATTCCATAAACTTGGATTCGACAAAATAAATATATATGCTTGCTACAAGCAATAAAGCTTTTGTGAATAAATTCAACATTAATGGTGCGGTGCGATCGTCACTTTTCTGCGTCTTCCTGTTAGCCACTAGCATAACGTGGGAACGTTTTCCAGGGTAAACCAGCACGAGGGCGAGAACAAGATGTCGCTGCACAACCTGGCGACGGTGTTCGGTCCGACGCTGCTGCGGCCGGCGGCGGCGGCGGGCGGCAAGCAGCGTGCCGACCAGCTTGCGGCCGGCACCGTGGACGCGATGGCGCAGGCCGGCATCCTCTACTGCCTGCTGCAGCAGCGCCAGCTCGCCGCGCAGCTCGCCTCACACCACCGCCCGCTCTGAATTGCCTGACTCCCTCGCTCCACCGCGCGCTCTGACCTGCCCGTCTCCCTCGCTACACCGACCTATCTAAGCCGCCAGTCTTTCTAGCTCAACCGAGCTATTTTAACTGTCCATCTCCCTCGCACCACTGCGCGCTCTAAGCTATGCGTCTCTTTCCTACCACCGCGCGCTCTAAGGTCCAGTCAGTCACTCGGCTCCATCTCACAGGGCGTTGCCTTCCCCTCGTGAAGGGTTCGGGACTAGAGGTTATTCCCTCCGTTCCCAGGCATTTTTCTTTATGGTGTTAAATACATTCCTGTATCTGGTCTGGCAGTCTGATTCCGACGATTCCGTGGTACCTTGCTCTAGGTAGCTACCGAGGGAGCTGGCAGCCTTCAGGTGGATGTGCTTAAGTCATCCGTCTCCCTCACGCTAACTGCGCGAGTGTAATGGTGGGTCTTCACTTGTATTATCTATATACGTCGTAAAGAGCGTGGTCGAGAATATTGAAAGGGCTCGCGCACTCCCGCACTCTCGCAATAATTTACATTATTTACGTGTCTTCCTGCGATAATTATTTGATCATAATTATTTCATAATATAATTTGTGCAGCTACACACCCACAAGTCAGCTTTAAATTTGTATTACTCATAACCCATAAATATTTTAATCTATACCCTTGCTTGCATGCTGTGTTCTTCGTCCGATAAAATATATTTTACGTTAATACGGCGTTGAATATATTGTTTTTATTGATTATGAATTAGTCTCCTTTCTATACTTTGTTTGCGTTATACTCAGGGTGTTAGATATCTAGGAGGGTTTTTTCTTTGGGGGTTGGATTGGTTGGGATTACTTGGCCGCTCCAATGGAGGTGGTGTTGCTGATATTTTCCGTGCCTGGTTTTTTTTTGGACATCGTTATTGTGTGTTCTATGGCTATGTCTACTCACAAGGTTTGGTGGGATTTCTCTGTGATACTTTTCATATGTTGATTGGGTATCCTGATCGTCATATGCCTCCTTTGCTGTGGAGCGACTTTCTCTAAGAGTTTTGGACACACTCACCACCGTTTTCACTAGGTCATCCATATTTGCATCGCTTTTTAAAAGATATTTACTTGAATAAGTCCCTTTTTATGTGAGGTTTTCGTTCTCCATGATATTTGCCCAGTGATGGTTGAATGTATACTAATTACTAGGAGTCAGAGGCCCCTTTGAGATGGCAGATCGACTTCGGACACCTGGGACATTATCAATATCTCCAGAATCTTTGATTGATAAGTTGAAACCAGAGATACTGCGCGTTCCATATTGACCCTGCCTCGCCTCAGTAATTGCCCGGCCGTTATTCTTTAGGCAGTCAGAGTGTAAATCAATGTTCACTGTAGTGATGGATATTTTCTGCATTAAGTTAATTTCTTAATGAATAGCTTCAGAATTATTAGGGTTAAGATTTGTGTCTTTTTGTTTTTGATAACAGTGAGAGTTGTTTTTGAACCTTCACATGTAACTTCGCGTTTCTGCCAATCTTTGCAAAATTCCATGGTGTGATCTTCTGGGAGTTTCTTGGGATTCTTTTCTCTTTTTTAGGAGCGCTTTTTTGAGCTACTTGTCTGGGAAATGTGACTGTTAACGGGGGCTTTATCTGCGCTCATGTCACTATCATAGGATAGAGAACTCGGAATCGAGATGGGGTTGGCGTGGTGGCTGGACTCTGACTCGATGGAGAATTTTTCATTGGCGTGGTGTTTTATTTTTAAAGTTTGGAGACTATGAAACAATGTATTCATTATAGCAACTATATGTGTTTTATATTGATGTAGAATAGGCCCCATTAGGATCATGTTAATCCATCTGCACCCCACCGTGTCCCGTTTAATGGTGACATAAAACTCCAGACGCATCATTATATATATGTAGAGGTTTATAACGCCAACATATAGCGTCAAATCCATATCGCCTGCAAGTGATTTCTCCTACAGTTCACACATTAGTTCACACATTAGTCACATTGTTGGACTTTAGAAAATAGGAAAGCACTTCAAAATAAGTTTGCTATGCAACCCAACGTTGTCAAATTGTTATAGGGCACCATTTTTGCTGCAATAAATTAAAGTATTAAGTAGCTAAAGACATAGCATAACACTAGTTTGTATCATTTTAAACATTGCATACAATAACACACTAGTTCTTTATTGAAAATAAACTGTTCATTTACTTTGCTAAAGATTTACACAATACTCTCCTACTAGTATTAACATCTTACATCATACCGTACCATACTGCATCAATCGTCCACTTATATAGAAGTAAGCAGCACTTTGTAACCAGAAAAATTGTTTATTTCCATTCAAAATAGTATAAGGAGCTTTGTAAATGCATTTTCACATTGAAGATTACAGGCTGTAAGGTATGTAACAAATATTTTATTTCGAACGAGTTAGCTGTTTGTATGAAATGAAGGTGTTGATAACAAGGCTTCTAGGGCGCGGAACTGACATTACTACTGCGATAATTGATTGATATCATAGAAGTAAAAACTTTTTGAAGCTTTTTATAGTTTTTGTATGAGAATTTTTGGTCTTTTACAAACATCATACGAAGCTATGCCATAAAGAGTATGTGACGATACATTCCATGAGCGCAAGACACTGACTGATGAAAAGTATTGATTCGATATCATTTACACAAAATAGATTTTAGCAGACATTTACGGCATTACTTGAAACAACAAGTGATTTTTTTATAGAGAAATGTGCCTCGATGTTTGTGTGCCCTTTAAAATATATCATTTAATCTACACTCAAGGTAAACTTATAACTTTGTCAAAAATTTATTCTAACTGTATCAGACAATACTGCACCAATTGTCCACCAACCCGCAATTGGCCAACATGGTGGACTATGGCCATTAAATCATTCTCATTCTGAAACCAGACCTGTGCTCTGTAGTGGGCCATAGATGGGTTGTGACTGATGATGATCAGACAATATATTATTATATCCTTACAAATGATTTTGACAAAACATGCTCTGTGGTTATGCATGTAGCACCTGTTTACCGATGTATTACATGAAATAGCATTTCTGGTGTTCATATAAATCAGTGTATTTAATGGATTTGGAGGAAAATGAAAGTATTCAAAGAGTATTTTATATGGGACCGAAAGTAATGATTGTAATAAATTATAATAAGCATAACTGTATGCAGACTGATGTGGATATCTGTGTGAAAAGTAGAACTTTTTATATTCCATAGGCTGGTATGATGTGTGATTAAGATTTAAACTTCCAATGCTGTTTGGTAGTGTGAATTGTGCAAAATAGCTCTCAATAGATAATTGTTAACTTCGTAACTTCAATAAAAAGAGGAAATATATGAAATCTTATTTCATCGTGGTAAGCTTTTTCTTAAATATTGCAGCATTTTGAGTGCTAGTCGTGCGTATTATTTTTAGACTTTTAAAAAATGTAGTGCAACTTCTAGTATTAGTATTTTTCACAACTGACAACAGTCAAAGGAACTTGCGATGAGAGTTGCTTAGTGTAGTTTTAAACTAATGTTATATTAGTACTTAATGATAACAAATTACCAAAAATGAAAATTTAGAACAAAGTTATGTTTCATTTATAATTTGTGTTGATTTTGTTGAAAACCATTAACACTTATTTACAAGGATTTATTTTGTTAAATAATATATTAATATCTAAGTAAGCAAACATAACCATATTATCATTTATTAAGTTACAGTCATAAACATAAATTATAGTCCGCCAAGGCGACTCAATTTCGCCTTAATTATAAATAACATTTGTTTACAGTGAACTAATCCATGTGTAAAGAACAGTTAGATATCCTAATTATAAGATACTATTTTATTGTTTGTATTCCAGGAATGTTTGTGTGCTTCTAAATCTACTTGCGATAAAACATTTCTAATTGGTGACTTTTGTATTACTATTGTCTGGACATCGATAACTGCATTACTGAGTAACTAGTGCACTCAAACACTTAATATAAACTTTTGCCCGCTTGGCTACTCACCTGACTCATATTTCATTCAACTTTGTAATTACATACAAGGTTGTTCTATATGATGATCTGCAATAAATCAATTTTGATTAATTATTGGTGGCTCCTGAAAATTTCCAGCACTTAGTAAGTCAATTTAAAATTAATCAAAATACAAAAAACATACACTATTTATATTATTTTTGACATAGTTGTCAATAGCATGAACTATGTAAGATCAACTTTGATGGAGAATTTAAAAGTGTACAGATCAAGAATGACGTCACAAGCAGTCATGTTTATCCAACTGTGGTGCTGGACAGTCTAGACATGGGAATTCTCAAAAATCAGAGTCTAGGCATCTGCCAATATAAAAAACGATACAAATCTTGAAAGCCCTTGTTTGTTTTGTACTTCAAACTTTACGTTTTAAGTAGCTGTTCACTGCGACTTTAATTTATATTATATATTTAAATTATAACGAATACTATTATCTTTCAAATTCAGAAACCTCGGGCATTACTCTGTCGTATTACGATGTGAGCAAAACTGACATGAGAATATTTGTCAGATAAATACCTACTACTGAAGCGGTTAAAAGGCTAAGTGTTATATTATTCGACTACCTATAATTAGCCAAACTAACAAAATGCCAATTTATTATACCCAATCCTGGTGTAAAAAGACTGCTTATACACAAAAATATATTGCATTACAATAAACTACAACAAATATATATGGTTTGTGTTGTGTTTTGTACAAGGTGTATCTTAAGTTTCTGGTTGTTGAATTTTTATCTATATTTAACCACAGCAGAGGCGCTGTTTCGGTCTAGTCTAATCCGAAACTAAATAGGTGTTCACAAATTAACACAGTGTTTATTTATCTAAGGATTATTATATTTCTGTTTTGATTTAATGTAGTAAATATATTTATTAATGACTCTTGTATTATCACAACTGCCATACAGGCGCTCTACACAATAAAGTTTTTTAAATTCTTATTCTGAAATACACTTGCTGGTCACCTTGCCAGTGCAGTAACACATTATTTATGTGTAATGTTGTATCACTCAACTAATAAAATATTAACTATAATTATCGTGAATTCCAGCAGCTAACAATTATCATAAATAAGCTTTGTGTAGCTACATAATCAAATTAGTTTTTTATTTGTTTGATTCCGCAGGTAAATAGTCATGCAACTTTTGATGTTTGTTAAATATGTGCTTGTAATTTATAAGTACAATTTCTATGTTAATGTAGTATTAGTTGAGCTGTAGTTTTTTTAAAGAGTTAGTTTGCATTTATTATGGTCTGACAAGAAGAAAAAGATGGTGTGACAAAAATAACACAATACTGCAAAAGGCCCCAATACTATGTTACCTTACACTTTCCACAAATTTAAAGTACATGTAAGTTTTTCATTGATATATAAATTTTAGTATAGGAAAGATCTTATGTTAAGTATTTACACAATTTGGTTACTTTATGCAATTGGTTAATGTATTCGAGCATTGTATTTAATTTTTGTATATAAATGATAATAAATTGTAGTTATGATGTACCTTTCACAATAAAATGTATTTTTAATACACCTTTATAAGATGTTTCACTCATTGTTACACTATTTGTTCTCAATGAATTGTCTAGGAAAAAATATGACTAAATATATCTAGGAGACCTACTTCTGATGATTCTTCAAAGTAATAAATAGTAATTGATGTACTCATAACCATATAATAAGCCACATCTTTTGATCTTTGGAACACAAACACTGTTAATAATATCATTAAAATGTACAATGCTGCTCTTTGCATTACATATGTTAGGCGTTCATCATCAATGCACATGCCACTCAGCATCACAAGGCTGGAGTCACAGGACGTGCAGTTCCTGGGACCCAATCCTGAACAGCTCTGACATGTCTTATCACAGTCTTTGCACTCATAACTCCCTTCTGTATTAATGCAGAGCTGACGTGGTTTGCATGTGGATACATCGGCACATTCATCAATGTCCTCACAAATTCCAGAGTCAAATTGCCATCCAGTTTTACATGCATGACAAGTATCTGGCCCGTCTCCTTGACAGCTTTGGCACGATGCATGACAAGCATTGCATATACCATTGCTGGTATAGAAATGTTCAGCACATTCCTCACAGAGCTTTCCAGAGTATCCCCATTTACAAATACATGTTCCATTACCTTTTCTTGTACCTTCACCATTACATTTACCATTCTCCCCACACACTATTTGATGTATATCTAATGGACATGGATCACAGGAAGGTCCATAGTGATGTTTAGGGCAGCAGTATAGAAGAGTTTCGATACAGAGCCAAGTGAACAAGTCAAGCGATTTGTAATCTTCGTGAAACCACCATTTATCAAGCAATTGATCAGTTTGTTCAGTCATAGCATAACATTCATCCTGATCTACTATATCTACCAGCTCTGTACATAATCCTTCTTGTATCTCCACTAAGCGCATTTCACTCCGAGCATATGATAACAGCTTTGTTTCCTGCCAGGCTGTATCTCCACCTTCGTGATATCCTCGAGAAGTCTGGGCAAGCCAATGTTTAACTGATTTAGTTAAAATTTTGCAGCGCTGACATTCATTTACTTTCTTGGATCCCATAGTTAAATTTTCGGTGCAATTATATAAAAAAAAGGCGATAATCAACATTGATTTTAGAAAATATAGAATATCCATTATTACTAGGTTATTTTTAAACAGATCCTACTTTACTACTTCATAATGTGTTGGTTGGCTCTATAAAAACAAGTGCTTTTTAAATTCTGATCACGATTTATCACCTGTAATCAACTAATCATTTGCCGTTTCGTGACGGCAAAACAGAATACAATTGTCACCACCCCTACTCTTTCTTCGGATGTAGTACTAGGCGACTAAGGGAATATAAGGGAGAACAGCAGCAGCGTCCTCTGTTCAGCAACCCGCCTGCCCAGCGCTGTCAGGGTGGTGATTATGGGCAAATCCACCTATTTTAGGGAGAGGCCGCTAGTCCAGCAATGGA
>DWLO01000358.1:0-21607 GCA_018245335.1 Dalla quadristriga
TTTAAATATTCGCAAAACTTCCAAAATGTACTTGATCAAGAACTTAATATTTGGTACACGTTGCGCGTACTATAATAAATACTCTGTCTACGGGACGATCTAATAAAGAATTCTCTGTTTCACGCAACAAAGATAAAAAAATGTAGATAAGCAACAGTAAGCTATTTTTTAACTCACATGTGTTACAACTTGTAAACAGTTCGCCTAGGCCCAGTGGCGGTGGTACAACAATAAAATTCTTAAGAAGGGTTGATGGGCATGAGGAAGAAGGTGATAACAGAAAATAAGCATAAACGCTTCGTGCTAATAGTATGTACAGTGATCGTCGTAGATGTCGATAGCGGTTCTTACTTCTATGATGAGCGGCTCGACGAGCTGGTTGTCGGTGACGCGGGTGACCGTCGTCTCGGTGAACGTCGACTTGGTGATGGTTTCCGTGACGCAGCCGAGGGCGACGGGCGGCGGGGGGAGCAGGGCCCCTGCGCCCGCGTTCGCCCGCTCCACGGTAACTCGCACGCCGCGCTCCGGCGGCTCGGACCGCCCCTCCCGCTTGCCGCCCAGGAAGTGAGCGGGAATCATCGCTTGGAACTCCTCGTTCGTCATCGGCCGCGTCGGCTGCGCGGTCAACACGTTCACATCGCATCAGTATCAGTGAACGGGTGACCCAGCTATCAATGTGCAGCTACCACGGAAATATGGCCGTTTATTCGTACGCACAGATACGAACTGTCCGCTCTATTTAGAAATCGATAGTATTAAATTTTAATTGCCAGCAATCCTGTTTGTTTGACGCAAGTTGCCTAATAGATGTTATTGCGTTAATCAATCAGAAGCGGACGGAATCCACTAATAGGTCATACCATAAATATGACTGCCCGTAATTTTCATCTACGAGGCTAGATCAGCGAGCCATATTAACGTGATAATACTGCACATGCATTAATGCACGATATCTGGGTTCTTTGTCAGTTATTCACTCGACAGGCTCTACGCCTGGGATGATGATAATGGTGATATACAAATGTATACGAGATGAATTTACTCCACTAATGTAAGCACGTCCGACCGCAAGTGGAGATGCCGTCGAACGCCGCACCCTTACGTCGCAAAATATGAGCTCGGTATTTTGAAACGTAGCGGATGCGACGTCTTTCGACACCGCCGTCGGTCGGACGATTCAAACTACGACTACAACATGACATGAAATGATACTACGGTATGAAACTGTGGCGAAAGCGACATATCGAAAGCGTGGATGTGAACGTGTTAAACCGTTCTGTGACCGTCACCCGAGAGTATGTATGAGCGTAGGGAATGCCTCGGGCTTACCTGAATGTCGTCGAATACGTCGTCGTTAGAGCCGTGCAATTTATTGGCGCCGGGAGTTAGAGGCGTGCTCGTACTGTTAGTTGCCGGTATGTTGCCCGCCTGAAGTCAATATAATAGATCATTTAGAAAATTTTGATCACTAACTAAAAGCATATAAAAGGGTGCAGCTTTTCTATCAATGCGATTCTTGTCCATAATATTTGTCCCAATTTTTTTGTCTTTGATTTACTAATTTAAAATTTCCACAACCATAAAATATTTTTAAGTGGTACCTTCACAATGACATTGAGTCATCGCAAGCCCCGAGAAATGTGAAAGCATACAGAAGCATCATTTAGACCTCACCTGCCCATTTATTTGACTAAGTTTTCTCGGTGCCGGTTGCGGTGGAACGGCGTTTGTCGGTGCGTACGCGTTTTGCGGTTGCGGTTGGGTGCTCGGTGGTGTTTGGGTCGTAAGTTGCGTGGGCACTCGCGGTGCAGTGTGGTTGCCCACGAGTGGTGTGCTGTGGTTGCCCACAATTGGTGTGCTGTGGTTGCCCACAATTGGTGTGCTGTGATTTCCCACAATTGGTGTGCTGTGATTCCCAATAATAGGTGTGGTGTGGTTGCCCACAATTGGTGTGCTGATGTGATTGGCTGTGGGTTTCGGTGGCGACGTTACGTTCACATTCGTCAGGCTCGTCTTGTGTTCTCTCACTTCTTCCGACGTGGATTTCCTCGGAAGCAATTCGCCTATAAAAATGAAATAAGTAAATTTTCATAGTATAATTAATATACGGTCCTAATGCGATTTCGTGGATATGCCAAAGTTATGAAATAGTTTTAACAGCGTTACCTTGTTCGGGTGTGATTGTCCGTTGTAGGACAAGTCTCACAAATCGTTCGTGGCCAGTAAGTAAAGCTACGGCGGCTTCGTGTCGAGCGCTCTCCATGTCAACGCCATTAATCTGAAAATAAAAATAAATATAAACATCAAATAAAAAAATATATATTGATACATTTACTTCGGTTTCGTTGTTCGTCAAACATTTCAGGGGTTATTAAAAAACAATGGTGATTGCAATGCACGATTTATTTTCCTGATACTGTTACTACTGTGTGCTTATTACCAGAACATAGTTAGTAGGCAAAAAAACCTTAATTGATCAACAGGATTTTGTCGCCGCCTCCAGTAGTCCAGGGATCCCCTTGCCTCGTGTATAGAATAGTAAGCTACCATAAAAAATAACGGGCAATTTAAGCAGTAGGTACTCACCGATACGACCTTATCGCCGACTAACATCTTGCCGTCCTTGGCGGCGGCGCCCTGCGGCGAAATGCGGCTGATGTAGATGGCGTCGCTATCGTCCCTGTAGGGCGGGGAGCCTTTGCCGCCCGCGATGCTGAAGCCGAGCCCGGCGCCGTCGCGGATCAGCGTCGTGTGAACTAGCACCTTTTGCTGGTACGCTGGATGATAACAGACGTGTTTATAGTAAGTTAGATGTATAGTTTTCGCGGTACAGTGTAGAATTATAATTATACTCTTTATTGCACCATAAAAATATACAACAATTTTACAAAAAGCGGTCTTATCACTAAGTAGCGACTTCTTCCAGACAACCTTATGGTGAGGAGTAGTCGAAAACAGGTAAGGTAGGGTGCACGAAACAAAGGAAGGGGTAGTTAAAATGGTGGTCCTTGACTCGTTTCTTGAAAGTAGACGAAGTTTTTTCGATTCTCCGATGTCCGGTGATAGCAAATCTATATAGTTATACAAACGAGAAAGGTCACTCACTCACTCACTGAATAAACACGAAATCTACTTGGGTCTATCACGCCTAAGTCCAATGATTGGTGTGAGTTAAATTCCAAGCGTACGAAGTCGCGGGCAACAGATAGTTATTATTAAATTCAACATACCTGGCGGCACATAAGGCTGCGTGGTCGGCGGCGGGGAGGCTTGCAGTCGTTGGTAGTTATTTGCCACTTGTGTCGGTGTCGGTGTCGGTGTCGGTGTCGGTGAAGGGCTGAAGTTCACCGAATTCACGGTCGGCGTCGTTAGATTTGCAGTGGTCGCTGATTGTTGCTCCTTGTACTCGGATTCGAACTCTTGCGCGTATTGGTTGCCAATGATGAGATGCTTCTGGGGTACGCCGCGCCCAGTTGGAATCTTGAAAGCAAGATCGCGGTTTAAAAGAATTTATCATTAATGCATGTATTGTTAGATGGTTTTAACTTTTTTATACTTAAATAAATAGACTTTTTTTGATTTTGATTTGAAACTCAGATTTATAATTAATAAGCATTGGTGGTTTGCTTATTTTAAATATGGAGTAATTTGTGTTATCAAGCTACTGAAAATGATAAATTATGATAATTTAAATACCTGTCCATTTTCTAACGTCGATACGGTATCAGTAGTACTTGAGACAGAGTGATGGCTGGCTCCACTTGGTGCTCGACTATGGGTTCTACAACAACACAACCGTTCAGTTAAATTTTATGCATGTAAACACTTTAAAAAAAACAAAATTATAAAATACACTTCACAATGCAATTACCTTGTAGAGGTCGGTGAATCTCTAGTGACAACGAGGGTAAGTGTCGGCCCACTCGCCTTTAGTACGTCTACCGCAAAGTAGTGATCTACTTCTACGACAGAAGTTCCATTTACTGATAACACTTTGTCGCCCACCTGAAACAGAAAGCGCAAACGTAAATTTTTACAAAACCGAAATGGGCGTCTTGGTCATGATGATTATAATATTCTTAATCGGCCTCTTAAAATTTCAATTAGGGTATAAAAATATACATTTACTATACCTACTGAACAAACAAGTTATTAAAATAAATAGGCGCTTATTAAAACACGCATTAAGGTTAATTCGAAAAGATAAGATCGCGGTCACAGCCCGATGTACGGTGTGGAGTCGCGCGAGCCCGCTATACTGTACCCAAGTCCTCCAACCACGTGCGCTATTCGCACCTCAATACATTTCTTGTAGTTTCTTATGAGTATGATTCATATCGAAAGATATTAAAGTTTAGTTTAGTACTAACCCTGAGGCCAGCGAGGTACGCCGGGCCATTGGGCGTGACGCGGGATATGAAGATGCCGTCATCGTCCCCGATGTACGGCGTGGAGCCGCGCCCGCCCGCTATGCTGAGCCCGAGTCCGCCGGCCGCGCGCGCTATTCGGACCTCAGTGCATCGCTGGTCGCTGACTATACGCGCTTCACTTTCGGCTCGTTCCGATACAGATTCACCTAGAAAGAAATAAATGTTTATATGAAAATATTTACGAAAAAATTTAGTATTCATTTTATATATTTATTGTAAATTTAATTTGAATTAACAAAATTTTCTTTTTAAATAACATTTATTTCGTTTTGTAAGATACATCAGAAATAACGTTGATAATAACGTTCGTGTTTAGTTATTTAATAATTTAGTCCTCATCATCGTCAACCTACCAATCTACCCTTAAATAGAAGCTGAGGTCAAGTTGTACAGGTTATTATCGTTCACACTAATCAACTCGTATTGGCTAGATTAATCAAATTATAAAGTTGTTATATCATGGCAATTTCAATTATTCGAAAACTTTTTTTAAACATTTACATCTTTTCCAATGTTTAAATATATGGTATTTCTAAATAACTGTAATTATAAAAACCATCGTGTTATCTGTAGTGTTCAAGTAGGTACTCGTATGTAACGAAGTAAATCTAGGAATGTTCGTCTGGCAACCACTATCATAAGAAATTAATTATACGCATTTTAAATCTGTATGCTTCTGTTAGTAGCGATAGAAAAATAATTATAGTCACGGAAAATGAACGACAGAAACAAAACAGGTACGTTTACATTATTGTAAGGCAGTCAATAATAACAATCAAATTATCATGTTTATCGTTTTATCTCGGAGAGTAAGAATGTGAGAAGTTTCACAGATAAAGTACCTACCCTTCACACACTTCTGCCGTACAGCAGCTGAGGAATTTGGTCAGTCTTTTGGAGATTGGCGATAGATGTCAACGAGTACAGTGAAAACTTGCTCTGACAAATTACTACAAACTAAATGTGTTCGTTCACATCCCAGCTTTCATTAAGTTAATGAAAAGAAATCTATAGAATCTTTCATTAGTCCGGTAACAATATGACAAGACACTCATGTAAAGAGGAAGAACAGTTCTTTTATCTGATACTAATAGCGCCATTTGACTTAATAGCTTGTACATAATGCTTCGATGTACGGAAACGAACCAACGACGGCTGATAGAAATCAAGTTAGCAAGCTAGTTGCAAGAACGTATTATGCAACAAATAGGTGCACTACTCTTACTTTAAATACTTTTTTGGATAGCCCTCTTTTGATTTTATTTAAGAAGATACTTTATTTCCTGAGAGGGTATTTATAAACTCTAAAATGTACCTTAATATTAATTACGTTTACACTACCCATTTTAATACTTACCCTTAATTCAGTTTTGGCAAACGAGTTCATATGCTCTATACTACCTACTGCGCAACAAAGTCTCGTCCCCTGTTAATTGATTGTGGGAGGCTGAAAAAGCCGGCTGGAATAATAATTATTAACCCGGTGACAATTAAAGGTGAACAATGCTATGTAAGGATGCAGTGCATTACATTTACAAGGTCGCCGCTTTACCGTACTGTGATCACGAGCATAAAATGTTGGTCACGAATCGCATGTTACAATCACATGAACGAAATTTACCATTTTAGAAGGTAAAAAGCGGCCATGGCGCCCATTTCTATAACCCTCGTTTTATTACTATTACGCAAGTGAACCCTATGATTATCGTTATGGTAAAATAGATTGTCTTTCGAAATATCAATTGCATGTTAGTTTCGGTGAACGTCAGTACTAAGATCTCTATATTAATCAAGATAACAAATTCGATAGTACACAGTGAAGTCATATAGTAGAGAAGTCCGTTCCCATACTCATGCATTTCACTTGGCACAATCTTGAGATGTGGCATCGGCATCTCTGTTGAATTGAACAACAAATGAACGTGTGTCAGTTCGCAGTTCACGGCGTTCGCACGACAATCAGAGTACGGTAAGATAAATGAGCGGAGAGCAGTGAAATCATGATCCAGAACCATCGCCAGGTCCCCGTCCTGTGTCGCTCACCACAATGGCCAATCAGTCGGAATACTTTCACCCCACTATACAGCCTTAATGGAACAACAACGCCGCTATTGTGTATCCCAGAACGAGTCGTGATAGTTAACAGAGGGATTCGTGACTATCGTTTATCAGTCGGTAGTCTTATTACATTGGGACACACTCTTTTGGATTTCTGGCAGTTTAGTTTCAATCAAACAGAATGAAAGTCGAATAGGAATATCCCATATGATCGTACATTCAAAAATGATGAAATTTCGAAATGATTTATTGCAATTTAAACAGAAATGTGAAGGCGGCTTCCTAATCGGTGAAAAGCAATGTAGGAAATGACAGATATGAGGAGTAAAAGCTTAATGGCAGTACAAGTTATATTAAACTACCTATATTTAATGACGACGACCGCGATGGATAACAGAAGCATCCGATGTGTTCCTGTCAGCTTCTCAGCGTTTATCTTTAAGTGCCTTCAATTTAGACCCACTTTTTGTGGAGATGAAATTGCTAATTGTAAAGACGTTAATGAGAAAATGAGCTTTTCGACGAACTCTCCTATGCTAGTAAAAACACATGCAAGGGTTACAAAATGATCAAGTCACGTTCAAGAAAGTTCCAAGGGAAAAACCGCACATTGTTTAAAATAAAAAAGCAGACGTTGGCTACATTAACATTGGTTTCCACACAACGGGTGACGCGTATACGGTAAAATATTCAAATTACTTCAATATAATATATGTGCATCACGTCTCAATGATGTTTTTTCACATTGAGCCACTGTTGTTGCATTGAATATCTTACGGAAGACTACTCTTTTAAGGCCACTTTGCTTCGTACTTCCTTTAAGGCCAGGGTAAAGCATCTGTGATTTTAAATAGATTCGCGCATGCTAATATAAATTTGTTATATTTCATATATTTCGTTTAGGTGCACGTGAATACAAATCATTTTGTGAAACTTAGCTTTGAACTTTACTATACTTAGAAGCTCGAAAAACCTCCGGGAACATGCAAATGTACATAAAAACAGGAAATTAAAAAGTGCTAATCAGTATGTGATAACGAATTGGGAAAATCAATAATTTACTTGCAGGACATATTTAAAATCCACGTCAAACTATCCAAGGTATATTTGGTAGAGCAGGTACATGTACATGTCTTAAAAAAAACAACATGTTGTTTAGTTAACATGTAACTGAGCATTTGCGCTGTTACGAAACCCTCGAAGACCGAAGGCTACCTTAGAACACGTCCAAAACGTGAACGATGAACGCATCGCAAACAACTTACTACCTTCTGTTTCACCTTCACACTTTACCGCGCCATTATTCCGCTACTGGTATAACCATAACAACAAATTACGTACGGCTTATTGAACAAAAGCAGTATTAGGCATGTTGGCTACACTAAGCGAGTGTACTGTAATAATGTGCGCATTACATTGCTTATATACAATTGAAAATTACATCGCTAAAGTTGTACGTGCGACATGCTACAGGTTTCTATAATTTGAAACGAGCAGAAGTTTTATTGGATTCTGTAGAAGAAATAATTCAAGGTCGTAACTTTATATTTACTTACAGATGTGTGAATTACGTCTACTTGGAGTTTATGCGAATATTCAATAGTCGATACTACATACTCCTTCGCCGACTATTCTCAGTTTACTGTCAATACCAGAGTGGGTAAAAAAAACACGACAAACTTTTGTGTTACTACCATATCAAAGTTTCCTACCTCCTCCTTGATATGTGTATAAATGTATTTAAGTTACGACGTAACTCTTTTTACCTAACTATCCGTTAAAATCATCACGTATGTAGATTAGTTTGTTATTTTTATGATATCATGTGTATGTTTATCAACATAAGTTGTAAATACCATCATTAACGTTACCCGTAAGATCCACATTAATATATTATACATGCATCGACTTCATAAACAAGTAAGCCTGGAATGTATTCTATTAACCTGCAAGTATGAAGGTAAGTGGATATTAAATAAAAAACAGAATGCGGAAATAAACCATGCAGGCACAACGTTATATCAATAATTTACAAAAACGTCTTCTAGTGCAGCGACTTTTTGTGAACATAAATTATTGAAAGTAGGTTTTCGAATTCAATTAGACCTTACGCAATAAGACTTTAAAATTTAGTCAGTTAATTATCTTCTGTAATTCTAATAACAAATGCGCACAAAGAACGAAAAGGAAGTCTTATTTCGTTTTGAAACCACAAAAACCGGATAATTTTATCCGTTTTATTTATTGTTGTACTCCCACGCAGAATTCGGGGTGAATAACTCGTGGACTTCATTCAAATACGACTTAATACTACACAAGCATAAAAAACACCCAAAAAGTACAATGGCCTTACAAGAAGTTTAAGAATAGTCATTCATTTCACATTAACCGGTAACGACCATTTACAAATTCAAAATGAATCTGACAAAACAATTGATAATGCATCAGAATTTGCCATAACAAAGTATATTCAAATATCCAAAATTAAATATGTTCAAACATTCAAAATGTGACTGTATTTTTGTAAAATCTTTTTAAAACATTACTAAATAGTCTTTCATAAGAAATAACTCATAGTTTAACAACTAAACACTTATTAATAGCACTTCCAACAAAACCACTTACGTTTTTTCCTTCTTATAACACCCATTTCCCGACTAAAACCGGTACAAGATTACTTCCAAAGGGGGTTATTTCTAATGAAGAAACGATCGCCAAACACTCGATATTAAAGGCCGACGTATTCTTACATCAATCAACTCTGCACCGGCTAATCTGCCTGGCGCATTTCGAAACGGTCATTGTCCAGTTTCAATAATAGACTTAAGATCCGCGGGCTACATTAAAATAATATTCAAAATGTTCTGTTCGTAGTGCTTATGGACTTGGGTGCAACATGTCGAAATCAAGTTACGATCAGGTACATTACGTAGCCAAACCAAAACAAACGGATCGAGGGCACCGAACTAAAAACTCAGTGACGCATGCGTGCGCGCTGCCCGAGGCGCATGCGTTGACGGAATGCGCAGCAACCACCGAGAGATGGAGAGGCTGTGGCGCCGGCGCCCGCGCCCGCTTCCTCGCCGCTCGATTAAAAATAGAAAGTCACAACCTGGCACATACCCGACTCCTTTTTATTTTTACCCTCGCTTTACCTAGCCATTATCTACAACGATAGATCGCATCAATATTGCAGTGCTTGAACGCTTTCGATTCTCCATACATGTACATATACACACGTGCCTGTTGACTGATCTTGATAAGAAATTACAAATTCATAAAGACTTTATAATATTATGTATATTCTCATCTTACATAGAAGGTCAAATAGCTGTAGATAATACAAGAGTAAAATAATTATGTGGCTTCTATTAAAAAAATAATAACAAAATACTCATTCTGTTTTCATCTAAGAAAATAACGATGAAATTGGTAGCAGAGAAGAATAACCTCTCAATTGATACTATTTACTTAAAATGTGAAGGTAAAATAGAATTTAAAAGGTAAACTTGGACAAAAAACAATAAAAAAACACGTAAACACCATCCTTGAAGTTAATAAATAGTAAAGCGTATTATGATCATTAGAATTGCTAATAAGCTCATTTGAATCTATACAGTAATCGGTGACTCATGACCGGAATTTATATGGTGACATCTGGTAAAAGTATTGAAATTTGAAATTTCGCCTCTTACTTCTCTATCTGTACTATGTTATTATTATTATGGTGTATGGACAAAATCCAGAACATTTTATTATGTTACAGATGCAGAGTCATTTATTTCACTGATAACAGACATTACGAAACCACCAGTATACGGTAGGTAGGTAGTCTAGACATCGGAAAGTAGCTCGAAAACCTAATTGTTCAATTCCCTTCAATTAAGCCAAGTTAATTCGAGGGAGTATGGTAAATGGACAGGTAACAACTCGACCTACCAATTTACAGCAAGTAAGAGAAAATTAGAAACCACGAAGTGTACCGGGATGTGGCTTTCAGTTAACAGCAGATTATTAGACAGGACCCGAGCGATTAAGGCTTTCCAATACCCGTCAGACCGGTGATCTACATATTGGCTCGCGCACCTTGCTGCCTACGACAAAAGATATGCAAGGATGCCAATTATATGCGAAACGCATCAAAAAGTATGCTTGAACCTACTTTTAATGCTATTATCATAGTAATATAAACTCGTTCTGTATTAATCGTTTTTGGTTTCGCGATGATGTAGCTGGTTGAGAATTTCGCAGGCACGGTTATCTTTCGTGGGTGTATCAAGAAATCGGTCAAGAGTGCAGAGCTATACGAAGCTCAAAGAAAACATTTTAGAAACAATTTAACTGGCCGCACTCGTACACGGGCAGCAATTAAGATGGAAAACAGAGAATCTCGTCCAAGTTGAATAACTTAAAAGTTAATTAGCGATCATGTTCGCGGGGTATCGTATCCGCGGTTACGCTTCAATAACTCATTTCACAAGTTCACTTTCAAGATCGGCGTATGAATGCCCGTGGCACGGATGTAAACCGCAACGTACCCTGCTGATTGTCTATATCGCATTTGTGCGGTTTGACTGCCAGCCGTCTTGAAAGCAGAAAAGGAGATATTCGAGCTAGGGCACATAGGATCATTACGCAGAGATTGATTTAGATGGATGGAAAGAATTAGAGGAGAAAGGTCCGAAGCTGACAAAAGGCTATTGTGGTGAATGTGTATTCAGATTAGTTGGTCGAGATAAAATACCGATGTGAAAATGATAAATTATGACCATATACGAAGCGGTATATAATATAAACCTTCAAACAAACATATTTCACAGAGCTAATTACTTAGAACACTCATAACAACTATAGGTATTAATTTAAAGCTGAAAGCTTTACACTGATAATATATGAACCTGTTTGGTACCTACTGGACAAAAAAGAAAGGTTCAGTTATTCAAAAGTAATTATGGTATAGCGAAAGGTGTTTTTGTATACATCATAATAACATCTAGCAAATTCCATTCTATGACATTAATTTATGGGTTCGAAAGTAATACCTGGCAATTTACTTTGTCACATGATTGACAGTACTGTAATGTAATGTGGTGTTGTGGAAGGTAAAATACATATTTTTGTCTAAATGGTTAATCATATCTCATAATAATGGCGTGGTCACTTCATGTCTAATCGAGTTAATAAGTGTACGTTGATCTTATAGACAACTCGTTTATATATGAAAAGTCACCTTTTTTTGAAGGCAGTGAAAAATCAAACCACAGATTTAAAAGTTTCTTCCAACATGTGTGCAGAAATTTTTGAGAATTACCAAATTTTCTCAGCGTGCGGGTTTCGAACCTGCCTCCTTCTCCATCTGTTCTGTACCAAGACGCCCATTTCCAACTGGGCTATCGAGGTGTCTAGCGTGTTTTAAGTTACAATATTATAAAGGTGTGTTGTTGAGATGAATATGAAATACAAAACATATTTTTGATCATTGGATCACATCCTCAGATACTATTTTAGTTTAGTTTATTAGAGTAGTGAAAGTAGCTATTGATTAATAGACATTTGGTTCATAAACATTATTGCACTAACTGTATAATATAAAGAGGAATTTCGTTCAGCTGGCTCAGGCAGATGTTGTGAACAAGCCTAATGGGCGACCACATAGTTACATGCCATACAAATGTATGGAATTTCGTATTTTGAATGCATACTCACATATCTAATGAAGACTTTGACTAAGAGATACCTACCACTATTGACAGCACTAAACGTTAAACTAGTTCAAAACGTATTAAAATAAACCTTCAAGGCGATTTAGATAAAAATTAAATGTCGTATTTTTACGTCTTTATTGATTAATTTGATATTGAGTTGAACTATAACCGTTTATTTTGATACATAATACTGGACTTTTTAATTAAGATTAGATTAGAGTTATTAATTCTTAACTTTTTTATCGGTGATCCCGACCACCCCGAACGCCGTCAATTTTTGTAAAGTTTTACCATTATTTTCGTTTCGGTGTCTAAATAAATAGTCACATGACGTTCAATGTTGTTTCTTCATAACTTTACCCTGCATTATAATAAATATTTACAATTTTTTTTATGAGTTAGTGAGGCAGTTAGACAGTGATATGAATTGCACATTTCAGACCTAAATAAATCAGGAAGTATGATAGTTTTATTCATGAAATTTGGAATTCTGATTGTTCAAGGGAACTTTTTTAGACTTGCAAAATAGTAAGTGTGTAAGTCTAATAGTTTTTGAGATATGGGGGAGGAAAAGGGTCGAACGTAGCTCGGAATGGTTCGTATAATATAGTGCTGCGATGCTGGTGCGTCGTCCTTTTCTTTTTCGAACTTGGCCGACACACTGCCGTGTGTGTAGACATATGAGACATAATACTAAAGTAATCTATAAAAACAGCTACGACCACGAATCGTAGTGACCATAATAACCCGCTTAAATGAAAATTTCCGCACGATAATACCACAAGTAATTACATGTTAACTCTAGCACGTGCTCGTCTAAAAAAACACGGATGTCAATAACACCTAGCACGAACGGGCTTAATGTAAAACTAGAATCAATTTTGTTCAGCCAGTCTCCCATAATTGGAACGGAAACAAAGCAACAAGACCCGATAGAGTAGCGAAACAGCTCAGTCGAATGCAAATAGAAATTAAATGTAAATATAACGTTATTCGTAGCGAAGCTGTGAGTTCATCGGTGCCAATCGTGTACGTCTCCTTTTCTATCGGGCATCGGCGCACGAAGTCGGCCGGAGCTGCGCTCGCGAGGGCCCGTCGCGCCGTGCAACAAAACAGTGAACATAATGGAATCAGTACTTTCATTCCGCACAAATTTACAACTTACACATTTTAATTTGAATAAATAAAGTACCTTTTCAAATTATACTTGCTCAAAAATACGAATGTACATTTTATTGGATTACGACAAGAATTTATGATACGGTTGTAGGCCAATCAATGAAAGGGTTTAACAGGTAGCAAAAACAATGCTGCAGGCCAAATAGAATGTATTGCTGCTAGTTGAAACTCCTAATGTTGGCCAGATCTAGAATCACAGCCAAACCCAAATCTGCCGCTATAACATCTGCATGTGTCGATGGTATCTCAATCAAACAGCACAACAGTTCTACAATTTTTAGGCACCCTCCTGGTATCCAGATCCCCACTCACACCCAAATCCATACCTGCCGCATTGACTTTTAGAAGAGCCGGCGGTACCTCGCCTATCAAACCACATACAATGTCTACCATTTCGAAAGCTACTGTTGACATTAAGTTTATTCCGCATTGCACCGTGCACTATCGAAAGCGCATCCGTTATATTTGTTAGTATCCAGCCGGGTTATAGTAGACCACCTCCACGGATACAACTCTTGTACTTTCTATCTGATAACGACAATGGAATAACGACATTAAAGGTATATTCGAGCGAATTGGCCACGTTTTCTATCTTGTTACATAACTGAGTGTTACAGATTTGGAATTATGTAAAGTTTATTAAATAGTGTTATCTAATCTTATCATCTATCATATTTTCTTTGTATAGAAAGTCTCAAAATAAAACGCAATGTTAATTGTCTTGCTCCGATACAGTTCAATTGGCGCATAAATAATTAAAAACTAAACCAATTTGAAATAGTTCGATCAATATGACGGCTTCAATTGACGTCAATTAAATAATAAAAAGCCGAAAAGGAACACAGTATTATAATGTAAACTTTCATAGACAAATAATGCAATAGCGACGAGAAGGTTACAAAACAAAAACAAATCAGCATCGACCTTCCAAAACTGGTTCATGCACATACCAAAAAGGTGACATTAGAAATATCGGTAGACGCAGAAGCGTAACGGTGTTTTTACTATAATAATATAAGCTTAGGAATAAATTAAATAATTGAGTGTTTGATTCACGAATGAACATAATCAATGTAAGAAAGGAAACACACTATAAGCAGAATAAGTGTCTATTTATATTAAATTACGAGATAATGTAAAGTCTGTTCAATGCAAATAAATAAATAAACGAATGACAAATAAAAACAAATACGTCATATTCATCATTCACATGTTTGAATAGCGCTAATAATAAAGAACAGAGATGCCTTACTTGCTTTGAAGGTGAACTCCATTATCGAGCACATGATACCACGCACCACGGATTTTGTTACCGCCATTTGGCACAATTTAAAACCCAACGGGTTACGCAGTGTTATTAACTAAATACAGGAGTATTAATCATAAACAGGTGTCTTTAAAAAGGGGCCCGTAACGCAAATAACGTCGTGGCGTATGAAGGTGTCCAGGGGCAGGCCACCTCGTGTCAGTGTGGTTCATTAGAGCACACATTTAAGGGCGACGACAAACCCAATACTTTGTCGCATGACCATCTGTTACGTTATCCTAAGTTCGCATCCCATCTAAATTATTAATAACTTTAAAAAGTGATACATTGGTCGAAGTAGCTACAATGTTGCAGTGGACGGGGCATAAGAGTTCAAAAAAATCATGAAACAGTTGACTCAATGCTACACAGTCATGCGATCCTGCTACAAGAAACGTTAAGTTTGCAACCAGCCTTAGCACATGGAGAGAGTGCCATGTAGCTATTGTTATCCGTCCCTAGAGAGGGTTAGCCCACATCTCGTCCTAGTTGCGCACACACGCATTAATATGAACGTAGAAATAACGAGAGCTCTTTGATTGACATCTTACTGTCTCCCGTACGTCAATGTTTGTGACCGACTTTAAGGAATATTTGATTGAAACAAAACTATCATAGAATGAAGTATTGTGATAAAATGAATATCTTCATTTTGCATATCAATTAATCATTAGAAACCTTATCGACTATAGTTTTCAAGTAAACATATTAACAGCATAAGCTGAAAGTGAAAATGTATAAGATAGAGTAACTGCAGTGTTGGACGTCTAGTTAGGTTTCTATTTAAAGCAGCTTTCTAAAGCTATTTTCACCGTATCTAAATCAATCAATACCATAACCTTTAAGTAAATATAAAACACAAAATCTAAAACTATCTATCTGGACTATGACATGGGGTTCTTAAAAAAAGGGGCAAAAAGAGCTCTCCTTCAGTGCCACTGACGCATGGACGACTCCTCAGGTTTTACTAGTGTCCATAGGCGACGGTGACCACTTACCATCAAGTGGCCCCATCTGCTTGTTCGTTAAGCTATAATAAAAAATTTTTTAAAGTAAGGTAGTGTTGTAAAATATTACATACCATATCCATACACGACTGGCTGTTGTTCACTAATCCGTACTCGTTTGATCCCCGATCTTGCCGGTAACGTATAATGTCCAGAGTCCGGTACGTTTCGTTCATGACCATAGCTCATGTATCCGTCAGACATCGGAATGTATCTGGGTTGTTCATAATATGATGCATTTGCACGTGGCAGTGTGCCGTATATTTGGCTTCTTGGATCATTGTACGGAACTGATTGATATCGGGGTTGAACAGGATATTGTGCCGGAGGATTTTGGTATCTTGGCTCTCCATAATCTATGTACGGATTGTTTCTATCTCGAATACCATATCTGTTAGTCGGCGGTTGTTCGTATTGATTTAAAACTTGCAAACTTTGTGCCGGATATCCATACTGGTGTGGTTGTCTGCGGTTCTTATCAAGAATATCAAATGCTCTATTCTGAGGTTGATGGTAACGATCTGTTGCAAATATTTCACTTACGGGCAAACTTGGATTATTATTGCTCGCATTGCTTCGATTACTTCTCGTACTACTTCTGGCGCTGCTCCGTCCCAATGAACCATCCCCACGTACGCTGAGCTTAACTTCCAGCCTTTTGTCTTTCATTATTTCTTCTTATTAAACACTGATTAAATCATAATAATAATTATCATTGAACCGTTTCTCTACATCATTAGAGTGAACTGCATCGTGCCTCGGCATTTAGAAGCTTGGAATAGAAAGGCCTTACATTCTAACAAATTAATTGTAAATTATGATGCTTTATTACTCCCTAGCGAAATAACGCATCACGCTTAAGAAAGTAAGATAGTAACAACATTATCCGTGACAGATGACTAATGACCTCGGATGTAATAGTTAATGACCATAAGTCCGCGAACAAGCTTAAAGCTGTCGAAGTTAATTGAGGTTAAAAGTTTGTCCGAAACATGGCCTGTCACTTAAACAAAAGTTCTGTCAATTCGCGTAACAGGCGGGGAGCCGCCCTGACACGAACAATAAAATTTGACAGGAGAAAATTCCGATGTTGATTCGTGAGATCGCTGTTCGTGTACCTACTTGCTTCAATCGCCTGTTCGATTCATTTCATTTTAAATTTTACGTTCCGGACTATGATAGTATTTTATATTGCATAGTCGTGAGAAGTATTATTTTTCTATGGTTTTAGCACTTGGAACCTCAAGTCTTGGCACGACTTGATTTGTTTATAACTTGCGTCGAATAATTTTAGACCACTGCTGCTATACTCGCACTAATATAACACTAAAATATCTAAGAAACTGATACGTGTATTACATTCAGCACATCAACGACAATGGATCACTATAATAGACAACTCGTCGTTATTGGAGAGTTCCTGACCACTATCCCATTGTGCCTCGAGCCACTCGTTATTATTGGATGTGATAAGATAACGTAGACAGTTCAATAGCACTGTATACATTATCTGTATATAGGATGATTTTTTAAACGGTCATGGGTGGCTAAATTGGAAACCAAGGATTGACGAAAAATACTTAAAAGTGTCTCGAGTCTCTAAACGCCTCTATTTGGTTAGTAATTCATACATAAAAATGCATCATTTACATTCATTCAACATCATCATCAACAGCCTACACTAGTCCACTGCCAAACTAAAGGCCTCTTATAATAATCATCAATCAAGCGTTGGTAATCGCAGTAGATGGTAGTTGCTGCACAGAGGACGCTGCTGCTTGTTCTCCGTTATATGACTCGTACGACCCGCGGAAGGGAAGGGGTGGTGACAGTTGGATTCTGTTCTGCCGTCACTACACGACAGACATTCATTACATTATTGTTAAAAAAATATCGTAGCCGGAAATTGAAATCGTCAATGTTACTAAAATATTTCTTCGCAAAATTTGATACTTACCGGCGATACTACAGTGTTTATTTATTTGGAACACTTAGGGCAAAACCGAAACCATAACAGATACATAAAAACTATCGTGGGTACCTCTTGATTCCCACAGAATTTCATTAATTTCTGTGAAACTTTCACTTGTGACCAAAAACAAAATAATATGCCAAAATTGTTTTCATCAAAAAAGATGAAGAGGTACCTAAGATAGTTTTTTATGTATCTGTTATGGTTTCGGATTTCACCTGAGTGTCCCAGATAAAAGAAACACTCTGTATATTGGTCGGTTCCATAACTCAATCTGGTTTTTAGCAAAATCTATGGGTTTGATTTCCGGCTGGGTTATGGTTTTTTATTTTCGTTATTCTAATAATCATAGATGCGTTTTTAGATTTATTCAAAATCAGACCGATATTTGATAAATCATTTTTCGCTATTCCTCGTAGTTTCCGATTGTGTGATACATGCCCAGTTGAAAAATTCAGCCTGTATTTATGCACATGTCAAATTCTGTTGTGGTCCATTTCCTGAGTAATACATTTAATTCAACCTTGACATGTAATATATGCAACTTTGGTATCTTAGTCACGATTCACGATATTAACATTTGTGTGTCATAATAATATATCATAAGAAAAAGAAACATTTGTAATTGTTTTAAGGATTTTTGTATCGCATGTTGTATTCGTGGATTCTTTTTCATAGACATGATACAGCATAACTTGTTTAAAATATGTATATTAATTATTGAAATATATTAACACATAAAGAAATAAAACGTATCTCCTATTTAACCACATTGTATAGTCATTAAACCTTTGAGAAAAGAGACTAATACTAATAAGGTAAACTTATACTTCAGTCCTATTCCTACAGTTCTAATCGGCCACTCAATATCGCTATTGTGTGTTAACAACAAAAGGTACTTACATGTAATTAAACAAAATATGTTTTCTGTGAACCTATAAATCACCTTGGCCTATTTGCAAAGCGAAGGAAATCGTGAAGAATTTTATCTCTAAGTGGTCGTCCTATCAAAAGGGCGCGGTATTTGGTTCAAATGATACAGTTCCGAGGCACGACACGGTGATGTTATTTGAAAGAACGGACATTTCGAATGATGTTGTCAAATAAGTATAAGAAAAACGTAACAAAAAAAATTACTGAGCCTGCTCGGCGGGAAGTGAGTAAAAAGCGAACTTATTACTGTGCTAACTGCTCATTAAAGTATGTAGTGACGTTAACATAATAAACACAGCATTTAGTCAGACCGTATAGACATAATAATGCGATAAACAGAGAAAGCACGTATTGAAACCAAGTATATACACAAACACGCTCTACCGAAATCGACACCGGCAATTCTAAGCTCAATAGAGCAAATCACGACTTCCGTGTAAGACGATTAGTGACAATATGGTTAACTGTCATATATTGACATGTGATTTACATTGTTTACTAATTAACAATTAAACAATAGATAAATGTGGCCTTGACGCAAGTACTCCAGCAAGTGCGAGGTCTCAAACGATAATTACGACATTGTTAAAAGACAGACTTATTTCCAACATATATTGTAGAGTCGGCGCCGACATTTATTTGCGTAGTCTGGGTATTTTGAGGATCACTTTAATGGGCCAAAACATTAAGATGGCCAAGTGATAGTTCTACTCTTTGATACATTGAATCCCATTCACAAAGTCTCTTGAAATTTCACAACATAGCACTGCACAATGAACTTTATATTTTTCTATTTCGGTGTCTTATATTTCACGTTACGAAATCAACAAAACAACGAAGTGCACTCAACGTCTCGGCGGACTATTTTCGAACAAATGGATTCAAAACAAGGCTGGAACGATCCGCCTCCGTACGAGCCCAGATAATGAATTTCTATTGCTAAGTATGCGACCAAGCAACACGCGACGCAAACATTTGATAAGTAAAATTTCACTGCATTCAGCGGAATCCGGTGCTAACTTCGCATGAGTATGAAACACTGGGAGGAAACGTAGCTAAATGGCATGGCACGTCGAGTGTGTAGATAAGCTGATAACATCGCGATACCGATTGTATGGCGGTCGCAAACATTGCGTATAAAAGGGTCTCCGCTGCTCATATGTTGAAAATGCAGATGTTCAAACAAAATGGAGTACTTTGAACTTACACACCTCATAGTTACGCAAATCCTGAAAATACCTTATGAATGTTGCCAATCAGATCGGAACAGTAATTAATCTCACAGTTATCGGTCGTACATTCAAAGTAATTCTTTAAAGTAATATCTATTTGATAAGATAGTATTTAGGTATATTTAAATAACCTTGTAACATCAAATTGTAGTCGGTGTAAATGGTGTTACAAAAATGACGTCATATCTTGACGAATCTTATTGCAGCTGTGACTTATTGGTGTGGAATGTAAATAACATGGAGGTTTTTTGTAAGGAAAAACTAAAACAAGAAATACTTATGGCAAATTACATACATATTTAATAAATAATATGCTACGATCGATACTCAGTTTAAATACAAACGTGTTTCAACTAATTAATTATGACAAGCTATAGCTTGGAGATGCAGTTTAATCTACGGAACTGCCCAATGTGGCAACCTTTGTCATTCTAGATGAAAGAAAGCAGCAAATACCCTTTCGCATAGGTAATAATAATAGTAGCAAGGATTTAAATTTGTGTGCTTTGTATTTAAAATATTTCCATAAAAGCATTACGAGAGTCAAATCTTATGTCGACCTTTTCATTTAGGGTGTATTTTGTCTGTTAATTAGTTCACTATCACGTATCATAGTTGTTACCGCGAGCAAAGCCAGTAAGAAAACAACGAATTACATGGGGCCCACTTTACCGCATTAAATTACTATCGTCCGTGACCGAAAGAGCGTGTTAAGTCGTGGATCCGGGCTTTTATCTTAGGTCAGGAATCTCTACGGCTATCATTCTTTCTGGTAGATAAGCCCCATAGGCGGTTTACCCAGCTACAGGATAATTAGGGCTCTTAATTAAAAGCAAACTCTCGATAGCGAGTTTTGGTTTGCTTAGATTGTTTCAAGTAGGTATAATAGTTTCTAGTAAATTCTTTACTTGGGTGTGCTAACATGAAATAAAAAGTAAATAAAATGAAAACAATTAAAATTTGGATGGAAGTTTACCAACGAATACGATTCTTAAAATCTTTTATTAAGTTACTCTTATGAACAATAATTATCTAATATTTCCGTCGCGCTTCATTCCACAGACAGAAAAAGACAATCAAGCTTACCAACACTTCTCTTTTTACCCAGTAACCAGGTAAAGGGCAATAACTGTAATACACAATCAACAGATTAATCAGCTAAGTTCGAAAGCTGTTCGGCCAAAACAGTGATCTACAATTTTACGTAAAAGATGAAACGTGCGCAGTGAAGTTGTTTTGCCCACGATTGACGCGCGTCACCGTCTGAGATGCGCCCGTAAACTAACGGCGAGACGAACGAACACGACTAATGGTCACGACTCCTTCAAATAATATTTAGAAATTTGCTTCCCTGTATTAAAAACAAACAAAGCTTTGGAAAATAATACATCAAGATAAGATTCAAGATAAGATCCTGGATGGATTGATCTTCCACGGATTCTTATTTTAAAGTTATTATTTATTAGTTGATGTTTTACTTCTTATTTTCTTCGTGAATAGCAAATCAGTTCCTTTACTTTGACGACTCGGTGGCGCGTTGGTCAGTGGCCTGTCTGACGAGCCGACGGTCCCGGCTGCGATCCCCGCCGGGGCAGATATTTATTTGGCAGATAAATATTTGTGCTCGGGTCTTGGGTGTAAAATTGTATTGTTTTCTGTGTGTGTCCGCCACCCGCAACACAGGGAATCCTAGTGCGGGGGTGTAAATGTGTAAGCGTTTTTTTTTTTTTATTATCCTGTAAGATTACGCAAACCGCCAGTAGCGGGGGAGATCCGTGCCGCTAG
>DWLO01000359.1:0-21579 GCA_018245335.1 Dalla quadristriga
TGCAAATAGTGAGCCTTAACTTGGGCTTTGAAGGAATATAGGGAAACAGCGTGACGAATAGTTTGAGAAAGGGAGTTTTATAGACGGACTTAGCGATCAAACTTGAAATGTTGTTAAGATACTCGTACCTTGACTCCTCAGAAAAAACTTTTTCTGACGTGAGGCAGCGGCAGATTACAGAAGCTAAACACGAACTAGCGCCGCCACCGACAGCGCCGAGACGGCCGACAATTCAGTTAGGGTGTACCTACGTCGATAAAATGTGAGCGGGTCGCAGGTGTTTATCGATACGGATACAAACTGTCAGCGATTAGGACGTAGGCAGAAGGCCGGTGAAAAATCGGTCATCGACCATAATCGCTACCGCGGTTCTTCACGTGCGAATCTGTATAATATCCATGTTTGGGCAGCTCGGCCGCTCTCTCGTTGCCGGCTATCCCAATAGCCCGCAACCAGAACAACTTTACATCCACACCGTGCGACATCAGCTCTATCACATTAACCCTTATTCTGATTCAGGGAGCTGTAGTCAGCGATGACGTCCAGAGCCGATTGACTTTCGGAGAAAATATGGATAACATCGAATCTCAACGCTATTTGTAAACAACGTGCATCTAAATACATCCATATAAAATCTAGATCTGTATTGTAAATTTCTGGCTGCACCTGACAACTTAACTCAAGACGGGTTCTATAGGATAAATTTTTATGTTCTCAAAGACTGGAATATGAATTTACTACGTAAGCATTAGGTCCTATCTAACATAAATCTTGTCTGCCGAGTAGACTGGGCTTAGATTGCCACGAGCAGAATGTCAAGCATAGCAGGCGAGTTTCTGTGGCGAGGTATTTGCCGAGTTCTACACAGTATTTTCACATTACACGACACTGTTATCGTCTATTCGGACGATGTAATGTAGTACGAAAGTCTGTTGCTAATTTATTTGATACATTTAACTATCTCCTCTCTCTACCTCTTGATATTTCCTGTAAAAACGATTTTGGCTTTCTATAAATATCGGACAAGCGTCTGTCTTCCACAAAAATTATTTAAACTGTACATTTGTTTACTATCCCAATTGGCTCAGTTTCGTGTTAGTGTCATTTCACTGTATAAGGGGGAAAATATCTAGACTGCAGAATTTGGTCAAATGTAATAAAAACTTGGTCATACTATAATTTATTATTTTATATAACTGTTAAACATTTTTATACTTCATTAGAATTTAGGTAGCTGATATTTTTTTAAATGAAAACTACTTTGACTTCATTGAGAAATATAATCAGCCGCCCGATCTGGTACAATGTACAATGCAATTTTCTAGGAAGTTTATACGACGGATTTTTGGAACAAATAAGAGTAGTTTGCTGTCGATTTCATTAAAGCAAAACCAGTGGTCTTACGCTTTGAGATAATGTTACTTATGACCTATTTAGTTACGTATGAACACTATTTGTGTCGCTGTACTCAGTAAGTGAGATCGATGAATGTAAGTATTTCCATTTAAACCCAATGGACGCGTAGGTAAATCATACAGTTGCAAAGAACCTAGGGTTATCAAAATTCTAAAGTAAGTAATGTCCCGTCATAACAAACGCGAATGTTTTTTCCATTAAATAAAAATAAAACAAGATCTTATTTACCTATTTATGGTTTCCTAATGTAATGTTCCCAATGATAAAAATCTACTCAAGTCTTCGTAGATTGAATTGAATGGCTTGATTGTTAGCGATGCCAGATGGTTAAAACTTGGGCCTTCTACTCGTGGTAGATTTCCGGGGTTCGAAACCCACTCACGCATTTCCGACATTTCAGTGTTATGTAAATTTTGATTGATTGATTATCACTTGTTTTAACGGTATAGGAATACATCGTGAGGAAATCTGCATGCCTGCATGTCCACCAAATCGCAATTGGCCAGCGTGGTGGACTATGGCCTAAATTTGCAAATTATAACCTAATAAAAAACCATAAAAAAGAGCATGATTTAACATGTATTTGTTTCCAAAGCGGTTATAAAGAGTTTGTAGTTCAAAAGTGTAAGGATGCGTAGGTACTTTTATAAGAATGATTATTATGATTATATTGAATAAAATTTCAAATAATTTATAGTTATAGTGTTAAGGAGTGGTATCCACAACCCCCGATTGTGGCGCAATAAGTAGAAGACGACCATTTATAACACAACTCGATACAAAGATCGGTGTCCAATAAAGTGTGCAACTTATAGTATAATATTGTATTGCATTAGGTGTAGGTACCTACCTATACGAAGTGTGTTAAGACTACAAGTATTATCAATATTTGTATGTACTTTTATATTAAATAAGTAGCTACTGCACAACCCTACTCGTAGATGGCCTGTGTGGGCGCATGATGACCTAACGCATTCCCAATAAGACACACTGTGTGCTCTTATTCATATATCACAAGACCTCATTAATATTACAAGCGTATAAAAATAAAAAAAACAAATAAATAAACAGGAAACGACCTACTTAACCGTTTTGAAATTATTCGGGGCGACCGAAAAATATTATTAACTACTTTAATTAGGCATTGTTTGAATAATTAAAGACGAATTTGGCAACAAAACCGCTTAATGTTGTCATGCGTCACTATTTCTTACAATTAAAGTGACCGTCTCCGTCATTATGGGAGTCGTCAGACGAGGCTGGTGGGATCTTGCGGGACGGGTGGCAGACCGTGGTGATGCATCGCGCGTTGCACGCGAGCACGTGGTATGGCGGTCAGTCAGCGTCGGGCCCGATGCCGGTCGCGGCCGGTCGGCGTGCTAGCCGCGCTGGTCGCGCTCCCGCTAACCGCTTAGTCACGGCTTTGGCTGCGGCTGGGCACCTCGCTACCTGAGATAAACGTGCGACCTTCTCACCTGTGATAATACTGTGATTTTGTGATTATGGGCTTTCTTGACGATGTGTCGTTCTCGGTGTTCAAAAAGTGTCCCAACCTTAAATTTAAAAGGAAGTGCAAGGTTCACCGTAGCTACGACTTGTCTACTGCGTCCCGAAGGTAAACTTCTGTAAAATTATCAGTGCAATTCCATTTTATCAGACGCAAAGACCACGTGGAGTCGTTATCGCATCTGGAGATATAAAGATAGTGTGTAGAATACTGCACTGAATACGTATCTAAGCGTTTACGCTGTATGGTTACGTTAAATACCTACTATGCAACATAACAGCAAAATCAAAACAGAGAGACAAAGATTAATCAGCTGTTATAAAAAAAGAGTAATGATAGGTACCTATTTACAAAAGTAATTACTAAACAGGTACACAAATTGTTCACTTTTGTCACCAAGGTGTACAGGTCTTGATTGACTTTTAATGAATGGACTATACATCTGAGTCGCCTGACTATTTAAAACTTATTTAAATGCGTACCTATTAATTTTATGGTGTTTTATATCTACGCAGTTACAATACCTATCGGTCAATGTGTGAATTCCTATGCTAATTTGCTTATTTTGATAAAATGTCGCACAATTTGTACAGTAAGTAATGACGTAAGTGGCGACTTCCATAAAGTGCCACTTCTCGGAAAATAATACAGAATATTTACAAATAACATAATGACAAATGACATACTAAACTTATTTTGTTAGTAGCTGAAACCCGCGGCTTCGTCTGCGTCTTTTTTTCCTGTGTCTCTATTAAATATCATATAAAAACCATATCTACTAATTATATTAGGACTTAATTTTTGACAGCTAGTGATTGACAGCTCAACTGCCAACGTAAGTTAGGTAAGTAAACGGGGTCGGATAACTTCGGCCCGCTTTAAATCATTATTGATTTATGAGTTTTATGACACTTCGTCCATATATTGTTTTTTATAAGAAAGTAATGAAAAATTTAAAAACGACGTAATTCAAACGACTGAAAAAAATATTGTGTTCTATTCCTTTCCTGAACCTCAACCAATTTACTCCTTCGTAAAATTTTATAAGAATTGGTTTATTGGTTCAACCTTTACGAACAACAAACAGAGTGATTTCCATATTTATTATATAAAAAAGTTATAGATTGTATACAACTAAAAACAATGATCTTTAATTTTGTTAAACCAAGTCAAACATAGGTCTAAAACTAAATCTAGTGATTACCACCACCTAACAGAGACACTTATTTTCTGTACCTATTCATTAACGAAATCCAAAGCAGCGATGGCAGATCCACCTACAATAAAAGAAATTACTTACAAAATTCGATTACGTACCTATAAGTAAGTACAATAATTACATGTACCTACGTCGCAAAGCCGAGACCTAGAAGGATATTGACATAATTGTAGGTTGAAAGGATCACGTTTGCCTTCAAACACCGTCGCAGTGCCGAGCCGCCGACGTCACGATCACAATTATCGCGGGTATGACTAATCGCTTATCAGATGCAATAAAAAACTGTTTCAAATCAAACCCAATAGTAGATACTCGTAGGTATGTCAGAGCTTAACTATAATTCCTCATTATTGTTTTGATTAGTTAGGTTGCCTAATTCTAAATTAAAATAGGGTCGGTGAGAAGAAAGTACCTGTCGTAAATATAACATAAACGATAGTGACATAGGTAAGTACATAATATATTTAATTGCAAATTAACTATTTCATTAGAGTTCCGTACGGTAGCAAAGATTTCATACATGTCTCCATCTATAGATGGAGACTTTGACTTTAAAAACATCCATCGGCCTTTAGAGGTCCACTGCTGGACATAGGCCTCCCCCAATCGACGCCACCCCGACCGGTCCTGTGCCCTCTGCATCAAGCGGTTTCTCGCTGTTTTCTTCAGGTCGTCAGTCCACCTTGTCGAAGCCTGTACTCCTTTTTTCGAGTCGTGGTCTATAAGTCGTGGTCGTGGTTTATAAACATCACCATCAAAAAATATTGTTACATAGTTTATTTCCCTTACATCAGTGTCACTCGAAAAGTGTCAATCGAATTTGTTTGCTTATAGGTACACTAGCATCACGCACACATATGCGTGGAAATTATTCCAACTGCGCGATCATTTGTTTCGAAAAGCTCCGTCATTTAAATAGTCAAAACTTGGTGCGATTAAATTTATCGTATGAAGTACCTTAGCCATGGAAGGTGTTCAGAGGCGGAACCGGATGGTAGACACGGAAGTGTCTTCTTCTCGGTATTTTTTACTAGGTATTAGTATACATAGTATTGAACTTATTACACATATCCTTAATGGTAGATTAAGCATGGGTAGTGAAACAAGTAATTGCTTGCTTTTGAAATAAAGCAAGTAATTAATTACCATCAACCTTCTAAGCCTGCAACAAACAAGTTTGGGCGCAGCTTCTAGACCACGTATTACCTACATGACGGCTAAGAAAATATTTCGAGTGAATATTGAAATTACTTCAGAGAAACATGAAAAATGTATGTACCTATATCCTAATTACATTTCTTTCGCATTCTGCTAAAATTTAGGATATTACGTTTGTGAAGAACTTGTCTAGGCTCATTCTTATTTCTGGTGACCGTAGAGCTGGCTGTTTTTTTGGCCCAGTTTTGTTTTTTTGGCAAAAATTAAGCCTAGCTACGGTGGGCAATGCTGCCAGCGTTCCAGGCCACACCTTTTTACACCTCCAAGTGAGCACCATAGCATATGAATGGGATATTACATATAATTCAATTTTTAATTGGTAATTATTACCATTGCTGATTTTGCTTATTTTATTTTTATACTTTCGGTACAAATAAATAATATATCAGTTTTTAACGTAAGGATACGTTAGTAGTAGGTATACAATATACTACCGATTTAGATTATTAAACATAATGTGTGGATCTGAGTGTGTATGTGTTAACGGGAATGTGTGAGTGTGTGTGACTATCTGATCTAAGTTTATCGCTTATTGTAAAAACAAAAACACGATTACTTGAAATTTTCTCGAGAATTTTTTTTATGAAGTCTAATTATTTTCCATTTTCTGTGCCACTACTGTTTCCAAGAATTAGTTCGCGGAATTATTTTTAAAACATAGTTAACAATCTTTTCTGAAATGCACTAAACCATTTTCGTAATCCGTTCAATAGTTTTGTGTATAAAAATTACAAAGATGTTTGGCGCATACGTTGGCTATTTCGAACGTGCGCTCACTATAGCCATCTCACCATTTACGTACATGAAATAGTTGCATCACTTTCATTTTAAAACTCTATAGTCCTCCGTGATTGATTCTTGGCCCGTCCGCTTCATTTTCATGTAAAGTTCGCCTTAATGAGGTTATTTAAAAATATAATTTAAGCGAAACCTCCCCATCATTTTCACGAATGCACAAAGGAATTTCACTATAACTCTTTGGTGTCAATGTTATTCGGTACTTCAGACCGCGGCTTGCGCGAGCTGCGTGACACCGTGACGTCCGTGACGGACTCGGATCAGCGGGTTCGCATTGACAAGCGAATTGCTTTAACCTTAAAACCATGAAATTCACGGACACGTTTACATGAAAAAAAGATTAAACATTTATATAAATGTTTCGTTTCAATCATCAGACGGTAATGTAGATACCTACTTCCATTTCACTAACTATATTAGTAGGTATTGGCGCTACAAACAAGTAGTTTCAATTACATAAGCTTATTATTTCCCATAAATTAAATCTATCATTCCAACCATTAATCTTTAAAATTCCTCTGCCGGACTAAGCCTCCCATATGGGCGCTGCGTTGATCGATTCGGAGCCCTCTAATTCGAGAGGTTTCCCGCTGTCTTCTTCCAGTACACGACATTTACTCCGTTTACCAAGTCATAGTCTGTAATCGTAATTTTATCCCCATTGCTTATCAGACCCACACAAGTAACACACACACACACAACAGCTTAGATACTTAAAACAAGTGATATTAGTTACATAAGGTGACCTATTTAAGTATCTTCTAAACCAACTTTTGTTTTGTGTTGAACACGAAAAAAGTCTTGTTTCCTCTCAACCAATCTAATAAACGCCTTAATAACGCCCCCTTAATTTATAAATTAAGGACTGATGTAATTTATCCTAGAATTTAGACGATTAGCAAGTCAGTAAATGAATCCTAATAAGTATTCTTCCTTGAACGATGTCTTCAAATTCTCTCAAATCTTTTCAGGTAGGAATTATAAGATTACGAATCTTGGAAGAAAGGTATTTACAAAAGTGCTTTGTCAATTAAAGAGTAATTTAATAATAAGCCTTCTTCTCGATGTAAAATTGTTTTCTAGCTGTTGCTCGCGGCTTTGTACGCGTGGAATTTATTACACATCTAATTTTCGGATTGTCAACCAAACTTTCATATCGACCTTCTTTATTATTTTATTTATCCTTATTTATTCATTTGAGTGTTCTCTTAATTTGTGCCATGCAAGATCAGAAAAAACCTATTTTATATTCTAGTATTTTTATTAAGAGTATTATGACACACAAAATCAAAGTGCTTCTCATAAAGCACATGGACGACCTTTAATATCCGTCAAGTGCCAAAGGGTGGCCTTGGGGATGAGAATTAACATACACTGGGGTTAGCCACAATGGCGCACGACTGTTCGCGGTGGCTCTTAGGTCGGGACCCTCCTCACAGTCCTCAATTTGACCGACGAATAATAATAATAAGTCATGAAGGTGAATATTGAAGCCGTGTTATGGGACTGGCAGGATCAAGATAGATCAAGGAAGTGAATTGGAAGTGGAAGTGATTATTATTATTTCTATGATAGACTTCACACAGTAGGTGTAGATTTTTTAATAATTTTTTCCGAGAAATACCGCGACCGTGTTTAAGAAAAATATTATTATGAAAGTAGAAGTAAAATTATCTCGGAGCTCTGAGCGCATTCTGCAAATATGACTGCAAGATTTAATTTAAGTTATTCAACAATACTTCATACGTTATACATGAATATAAGGTAGTTCTATGAATATGGAACGTATGAATGTCGTCACAGAACATAGCTATTACGTTTCATTAGTCTATTCTCTAGACAAAGGTACAATATCGCCCGGAAACCTAAAACAACTTTTCGAGCTATGGCGGATGCAGTGGTAACGAACGATATTTACGAGCCATTAAACTAATGTCCATAAAAATAATATTATTGACTAGTTCAGTTAACGATGTTAACAATTCACAAACTCTACCGATTAACTTAGATTAAAAATAAAAAATCGCTCCCACTCGAATTTTAACTTTGAATAGGTACTTCTTTCTACATTTGATGTAATTTAAAATGACTTGCGAATGATAACTGATACCTGCCATGCACCATGTGGTTTTTTTTTTTGTCCAGATTAATCATGTCAAAATTAAGTCCCCTATGTTCGCTTTATGAAGCGAGCAAACAAGACGGTATTTTGTGAGCGACCTAACAAAAGTGCGACAATTTGTCATCGTTTCTGGAACCATGCGCGATAGGTAAGTGACGTATCTCCTCTTTTTTATGTATTCTCCATTGTTTAAGCACAGCCTCTAAACCATAGTTTAAGGTCATAAAGATTTCTTTCTTTTGTCTGTGATATTTTTATCATTGGTATTTATACTTTTACTTGTATAGTTTTGCACCATACATTAGTATTGTTAAAAAGGCGTAGTTAATGCTGGAGCATTCTCTGCCAGTTAACCTTCGGGTAGAAATCTGTACGAAATTGGTAACAAGTCGAACTTCAAACTCGGATAAGTCGCCTATAAATCGTTGCAAAATGTCCGAGTAACACAGCCTTGATGCTTTTTGTTCTTTTTGCTCCCGTGTTTCAAAACATTTCTCGGTAAAAAGACTTGAGTTTGCGGATCATGATCAGGATATAGAAGGATTGGTAGCTTGAAGGTATGTATTTCTCAGCAGGAAAATAAATCAGTCCGCCAGCAAATAAAGAGATGTTTCTTGTGCTAGGATTCCTGTTGTATTTTATCGATATACGATAATAAAGTTATATACTTATATGACTAGCTGGTACGCGCGTCCCCCGTATGCATGGATAATGGACTTTTCATTTTAATAGTTAGTATTATAATGCATGGTAGACAGCACAGCTGACAGCGTGTTACTCTGTCTACGCAGCGTAAGTTAGTTCTGGCAAAAGCCAGATAACTTTGCCGTGGTATTTATGACATTCATTGACATAACTGATAGTTGATTATGACACGTTATTCATATAATAACAGAGTTATATTAAAATCAAAGCAAACAGAAAAATTTGATTACTCAGCTAACTCGAACGGCACAAATAAACATAGTACCTACCTATTCTGTGTAATTTCCTGAGCATTAACCTACCCCTGTGTAAAATTTCAGGGAAATCGGTTTAACGGTGATGAAGTAACCAAGTCACTTTTACATTTATCATATTAATAACCGGGGAGTGCTCGCGACTTCGTTCGCATGAAATGAGTGTGAAAAGATGTTATGAATGACCCTAGGGATACAGACGCTAAGGGCTATAACTAAAAACCATTTCAGATATTGAGATAAAACAATATCTCAAATGGTACTGGATATTAGTATTCGCTATACAGTAAGTTAGTGTACCCTCTACAATCCCTGGAAATTTCATCAGAATCCGTTCAGCCTATTCGTGACAAAAAAAACGCAAACAGTCAAAAAAAACTACAAATTATTGATTATGTTAAGGTGTCACGTGGGTATCATAAGCACTATTTTATTATTGCCCATAATTTTAATATCACAGACAGACACGATTGATTAACGTCTGAATATCGAACGACCCATTAAATACCGATATAAACCTTCATTTCATCCGTTTTATCTTTGGCCTAAGAAAATACGACCATATTTCACAGTTTCACCAACAGCTAAAATGGTGAACTATTAGGCAAAGGCATGGCTCTAGAATTATTTTCCTATTTTATTCCAGGAAGAAAAACTTCCAGTATTGGTTTTATAGCCACCATGGCAAATTGCTTTGGTCGTGTCAAATGAAAACTGTAAGAAATTATAAAACGCGTCAGGTTGATTTGATTTGAACCACTGACGCTCCAAGCAGGAGTTCAAAGTCAGTTAAGATAAACACCACAGCGATTAAAAATTCACAAGAATGTTAGAAATATGCCTATGCGTTGCTGCGTTACTAGCTCTATCTCACCACAATTCACATAACCAATCTTATAAAGTGTGACGTCATAATTTCCATATTGCATCTCGACGTGATCTCAGCGCTAAGAGCGTGCTATGAATACATTACACATTGTCTCCAGCACAACCTTGTCCCGGTACTGAGCCGGTCGACGGCGGTCTCGTGGAACCGGTTCTCCCTACACTTTATAGGCCAGTTTCACAAGATTGTCTAATTATTACTACTTATGTTTTTACAAAATAATATGGTGTTTCAATATATTACGGTGGCTTGCTTCAAACCCCTGCCATCCGTAAAAATATAACTTTAGGCAATACCCTCTTTCAGGTACAAAGTAGGTAGGTACTAAAGCCTGTAAGATCATAAAAGAGCGAGCATCATTGTCGTTTCACACAAGGTTGTTATGTTGCCACCGTCACTGTCACTGTCAGTGCAAGTGAACAAAAAACAGTAAAAACCACAAAGTCAACGTTTATATCCAAGTCTAGTCTAAAAAATGTCTTTTTCCTCATTTATAATGACTAGTGTTCGCTCACTGGTCGAAATTCGACCATAATCAAACATGTATATGAATTTGTATGTTTCCAACATTTTTATTTATTGATAACACTAAAACTCGTCAATATCTTAGCTCGCCAAACAAACAAAAATCGGTTAACATGCAAGCAGAGGAGAAAAAAGTAGTTTCGTCTTTGTAGGATGAGAAATTTTTGTGAGGATGTATGAATGTGAATATATGAATGTCATTGAATTGCGCAAAAACTTTATTTAATTTGATGTAGGCAACGCCGACAGTCTACTCGTATGTAGCAATTAATATAAGTAGGATTAGAAGCTTTTGAATTTCAGTTGTCTTGCTTCTTGGGTTCTGTAGTTCGGAATTGTCGATAACATCAGCATTGTTCCGAATACCAAAGAAATCGCGCTTCATTAAACAATTCGAGTTTAATGAGACAACCATGATTGAATTCAGCGTTCATAATTGGCTGGTTCCGATCCTAATGGGTCGACAATTTTAAGCAAACTTAGGCGTGATCGGAAGTAGGATCGATAGTAGTAAAATTTCATGACCATTTCTGTCCTCAAAGAAGTACCTTGTTGTAGAACACTCCAGACTCCAGAGACTCGTACCCTACAGTGGGATGTCAATGTGTTACCAGCACTTCTTATATAATTACTTAATATGCAGCCATGCCACTTGCATTCTGCTCGTCTCATCCTGACATGAGACCCGTGCTCATCGGTCGGTAATATGTTCTGGTGGTGAGATGCAGTCATGGTTAGTATGTGCCTGTGCGAATAAATTTATTTGGCAGATTTTTGGTAAAAGTAAGTGCTCGACGAGGCCTCACGAACACTCGCGTAATTACTTAAATCACATAAAAAAGGAATGCGGCTCAAAGAAAAAGGTACACAATACGTGACTGACTGATTTACGTGTTGCCTTTTCCATTTGAATAATATATCCCTTATAAATTATTTATTACATGGCTGTATACGTTAAAAATTTAGTATTACGGTCGATATGACTTTTAGCGTTATAGTGCTTATTGTACTTGTATATGATTAGGTACAAACATACAAATTATATTTGACTATGTTTTTGTAGGTTTTATGATCCAACAACAATACAATACAAACATTCTTGATTGTACACCGTTAGACATACTTTACGATACATTAAAAAAATCGAGAAAACAAAAGGGCGTAGATAATTGGCGGTATTATCGCTCGAAGCAATCTCTTCTAGACAAGCAAGTATCTATAGGAACGACGTATATTCTCGTAAGATTGTGTGTTCTTTAAATGTATAATAGTATTATGTCTTGATATACTAGTCGGAAACTAGATGGCGAACTTTTACTGGCTGTGGGCACAAACTATCAGTTGATAACAGTGTCCAAAAGGTCGCGAGAATTCAAATAAAAAAAATACCTATTACTAAAATCTAACCTCTGGTTAAAAGAGGTTTATTTCATCATAAGGTAATTACATACACTTGTTAGCGGTATTGGTTAACGACTTAACTTCACGTTATTGGTTTAAGACTTTATATTACATTAGTAAATAATAAGCATTACTTAAAATCTGTTGAGATACGGTTGGTTAACCTAAATAAAAATATTAAAAAAAAACGATATAAAAGCAAATTATGTGCTATATATAATTTAAAACGTATTTTTACACATAATATATACCTAAATGATAACTTGAAAGAGTCCATATATAACTAGCTGTTTAAATAGTTGAAACTTTGATCTTTTACTACGCCAATTATCAATCTGACAAACTCAATATCAATCTTCTGGGCGAGTTAAATACATGCTGCTTTAAATGATGTACTACTGTTGCCCGCGACTATGACGGCGTTCAATTTATGATTTGTCATTCCCGCATCTGTGCAAATACTTACAAATATTCGAGTTAAATAGTATCGTAAAGTCTTCTCCTTGACTTAAACTATCCTCTACCTAATTCTTTGAAGACCGGTTGTATGATTGAGCTGCGAAGGCGTATCAAACGAACTATCAAACAAATTTTTACATTTATAATATTATTTATTACAACAGTTTTACAAAAAAAAGCTTACGATAAATGTACAAAAGGCGGTATTATCGCGAAGTAGCTATTTCATCCAGACAACCTCAAGGTGAGGAGTTGTCGAAAACCGTTATAAAAATGTAGAGTGGAAGAAAAAGTTACAGGATAGAAGGAATGAAGTAATTTTAGATCGAATAAATAAATAAATGAATAGATATATATAGCAATGAAATATAACGACACACACAAGTTAGGAAGCAACGAAGAGGAAATAAAGGAAATAGGTCAGAGTTGAAGCTATAGGTAATGGGCTTTGACTTGGTTTCTAAAGGAATATAAGGAAGGTGCATTACGGATAGATTGGAGAAGGGAGTTCCATAAACGGACGGCAGTAACAGAGAAGGATTCTTCATACAAGGAACAGGGAATGTAGCAGTGTAGGAAGGGGAGTACCGTCTTAGGACGAGATATACAGAAGACCGGAGGGGGCGATCATGAGTTAGGTGCAGAAATTGAAATTCTTGCTTGAGTAAGATAAGATGTATTTCGTGCCATACGTTCGAAAGGATTGGAAATGGGGTATATGCATGCTAAACTACACCCGCTTAGCCTTGACTGGATCATGGTTCGCTCATATTTCTGTAAATAAAACAAAGTCTTTATTTATGTTATGAGAACAGCACACGAGCATGCAGCCACCATACACTGCCGCCCATATTCACTAAAAATTTCTTCTAAATCCGTTCAGCAGTTTTGGAGCCTATTCACCCCGAAAAAAACGTAGACAGACAGAAACAAATTCTATAAACGGTTGATGTTATGTTTAGATGTCGTATGAATAGGATAATCTATTTCATTACTGACATTACTTTTAATATGTGATATACCTACTGTGTTAATGTGTAAAAAATACTTGCTAAGGCAATAAATAAAATAAGAGTCTCTATAAGAGTACCTTAATACTGGCTTGACTGAATTGACTATAGGTACCAAAGCTAGTAGTTACCGCAAAGTTTGAAGCAAAATATTGTACCTACGTGAACGTTGGTAATTAGTAGACGTACAGAGCACGCTCACCGCAGGTTTTTAATCTTGAGGCATTTAACTTTATTCTTTTTATCTTACCTTTCTAGCTGCGGTAAAAAGGAAAAGTTTAAAACTTCATATTATTCTACATTCAGTTACTTTTTATAAGAAAACTTGTACAACTAAAGCGCATTTAATATCCGATTATGTGAGATGTGCTGCTAAAATAAAACGGAAGAAAAACTTTTTGTTCTATCATAATCGTAATTTACGCACTATACTTATAAAGTACTTAAAACAAGGTTGAATCGGAAGGACTTTCATTTTGCATGTTTATCGTGCTTTGTTTCTTATTAACTTCTGTATTATTTCACCAACCGACAGTCGCCTTTATGGAACTTAGAAGAAAGTGCTCATCAGCTTTGCTCATTCTTCCATTTTCGTAAATTGACTTCCGCATTTCAAACAAATTAACCATTGTATGTTAAAGAAGAAACTGAAAGACTGGCAGTATCGACGTGCAGAAAAATATTTTAAGAAATGATACCCCTAAAAAAAGCCTTCGTTCCACTGAAATAAAACGGAAAAGTAGTAACTTTATGAATGGATATACCTTCTAACCAACCACGGTAATGGAGGCACCATTTTTCAAATACGAGTTTATGATTAAAAATGATTCAGCAGGAATTATATTGCGTTCTTTACATGTACTCGTAAGTATCCACCACTGATTGAAAGAAGTGAAGTATATTTATAGCGAACATTTTAAGGGCTTAGCACTTAACGAGGGTTCCTATTGTGTTGTTGTATCATGTAAGAAAACATCAAAAGAAAACTTGAACTAATTAACTTTCCCTGGCGGAGTCAATTGATTTCCAGCTATATCGGATATACCTTTTCTATTTTTATAATTTCCTCACCTGATTCATTTTAATTACGAGGTTCATTCAAAAAGTTTATAGAATCATAATTCTGTCCTTAAATAAGCACTAAATAATGTTTGCATTATCGTATTTATATTAACTGGAAGACCAATTTATTAAGCCTTAGCTTTAGGTCTCTCTGAAGTAATAGAGAGTAGGAGAGGTTCATTAATAAAATTCCAGGTGTCACTTATGGATTTTGCGTCCATTATAATTGGGATGATGTCAACTTTCATAAAGAGATCGCGTGGTCCTGATCCGATTACGAGCCAGAAGGGAGTTTAAGGCACCCATCCACAAAGAGCGTCAAACGTATTTAAAAAAAAAAAACAAATAAGCTCCACTTACCATAACGCAGATAATCTCAATATTCTGATGATTATTAAATTACACGGTATAATTAATTCATTAATTAAAAATATACATAAGTCATTAGGTACATTATCAGTATCAAGCGGTTTATCGTTAGCGTCGGCATGCACACGATGTACGATAAAAGCTTTACTTACACTACGAGTACCAACCGCTCCACCGTCCATGCAATCGAACATTAAAAAAAAAGGCAAGTATTTTAAAGAAATTGTATTCTCAAAAAAGACATTACTGTCACTTGCATGAGAACATAATTTCCAATGACGTTTCTATTTACACAAATCAAAACCAACGAATGATATATTATGTTATGTACCTATGTATCCAAAATCATTTTACAGCTATGGAGTAGGAATATCCACTTAACGTAATATTGTTTTTATGTTATGTTAAAAATATAGCAGAATTCGAAAATTAATTAAAACGATCGCAGATTCCTGAATGCAAAATGGCTGGACCTTAGCCTGCCATGGCTAATCCAACCCCGCCGTGATCCCTGTTTCATAAAGATGACAATGGAACAGGCCTCACATTTAATCTGGGTACCCCACCGGTGTTCTAAGAGTTTCAAATACTTTAATAGTTATCATTTCATAACGACGTAAGTTCCCTGAAACCGCAGATTTATATGTAAATAGGATTTCCAAGCAAATTTAATTTTGTCTGGTTTCTCATCCTAAGGACCCCGTGCTTTGCTATTTCTGGAATAACAATTAATCATTGCTAGATTGCTATAAGTAAGAACTGTTTAGGAATCTTATAAGAGATCTAAAGATTTATTTGAAACTAATAAATTTGTTTATAATAAAAATAGTGAAATAAAAGTACAATAAAATAACTTTATATTTCTTGCAAGTTAACGGTACATTTTGACATAGGTATATTTCACTTCTTAATCAATTACAAGTTCTTTTTGCTACATTTTAACAACAAATAGCTCCCAGTTACTATCTCAATAAATTTCATTGATTATAGTACCTAAGTATATAATATTCATTTGTCCATACTGTTATATTGTTCGTTCATCATTTTATTTTTATTGTTTCTACCTATACGTAATATTTCGAAGCCCTTAAGTTCAGAGTGTCCAATTCTCAAAATGTCTAATGGTTTTTAAATGTGGAAGTCAGACCGCCAAGTAAAGGGTGTGCGTGTGGCATGTTACAATGAAAGAAGCCACTAGTGGCAACATTGTGCGTGTGGACGGATGGCCTACTCTGGGAATGTACGAAATTAGTGCTTAAGGATTTTATAGTAATGAAAACAACATTCGTAACGCCTACATATTCCCCGATAGCCACTTGTTTTATTTTTCGTTTGAATATAGAAAATATCTGAATGGACACGTGATGATCGTTATTGTCCCTAAATAATAAAACAACAAAAATTTAAACAGATGTTTATTAAAATACTTTTACAAAGATTACATACAAATAAGTTACAAATTCGGCACAATAATAATCACGTACTGGTAACGTCAATAGAAGGAAGAGTCAGGTCCTTTCTCATTCCACAGTTGCCGCATAGCCAGCTGTTAGTGCCGGGAACCAGGTGTTCGCTACTCACACACTCCAAGTGGAACTGTGAGGCGCATCGGCTGCACTTTATCGACGCACATCCCTCTATGGTACGCTTGCAGAAGGCACAATCCATGATTGAAACAAGGACTCGAGAAAAAAACTGAAAAACAAAATTATTACATAATATATAACGATTCCTATACTATACGAATCCTAAAATCGAATAATTAATTTACTCCCACGTACTTACAATAAAGATATCGATAAAAATTATAATTTTACTTAAAACACTTTTCAAATTTTTTATTTTATTTTATTTAAATGCTATCCGTCGTGTGTCTTGAATCGTTGTGATTTGATCGATATGACAGATAACAAAAGTGGAGGATGAAAAAAACTCAAAAAAAGAACGATTTGAATTTGAATACTTCTTATCTACACTTTTTTTATTGAATGAAATCCTCCATCAAAGTTGTAAATTCTTGATAATTTTCTTAGGCCAGTTTTGGGGAACCGTCAAGTCAATTTGAAATATGTCAGATTGAGTTTATCCGCTTTGAAAAAGTTTGTGCGACAAAATATTTCAAAGCACTTCCAAACAACTTTGGGAAGTTAAGTAACGGGAAAACGTAGGCGTTTGAATATGTATCAAACATTAATTGTGTATTCATTATCGAGCAATAATATAATTTTTTAATTTTATAAGGCCCCACTCACTACGGCGGTTCAAAGTTTGACCCTCGACTTTTCGATGTTACTTACGTAGGTTACAAAATTACATTGAATTTCAAGGAAAACTTCGAGAGGAAACCTGCACGTCTGATAATTCATGATTATATTCATAAAAGTGTTTCAAGTGTGAAAAAGGAGCACAGGCCGCCCTTCGTAAGGTGGACTGACGACGAAGACAGCGGGTAACCGCTGGATTCGGAGGGCACAGGACCGGTCAGAGTGGCGTCGATTAGAGGAGGCCTATGTCCAGCAGAGGACCTCTAAAGGCTGATGGATGGATGGGTGGATGTTGTAAGGTCTCTTATTATACTCTCAGAGAATAATTATTTTAATGTTAATTGTTGATGATGAATAATTGAACATTATTTTGTTTTGTTTGCAGACGGACGAGCGAGAGTACGGGCGGCGGAGCGCGGGTGCTGCGTTCCACACCTGACTGGAGCGAGAGCGCCATAAGCGGGGAGCACCTCTGGCTGCCCACCTCAGTCTCCGGAGACTGCTGTTATGTCGGAGATTCGGAATGCCAGGTTATTAAAAAAACTATCAACAATAGTACCTACATATATTTTAACTGAAGGCGATTAGTATTAACACTAATAACAATGCACTAAACAGTTTTAAGTTCAAACATCTCGCCCTCTAGTTCCACATACAAGTTTCATGTTTCAACAAGTTTCAACATGTTTAACATACAAGTGTTAAGATTCAACTCCATTATCAAGTTTGGAACATGCAAGATGCAAGTGATGTTGTAAACTTGATAAGCTTCAACTTCATTTTCTCAGGTAGCGTCACCTACAAAGCTACTTTTATGTCTGATCTGAGAATGTAATTATTATGAATTATTCTTTATTGTTTACACCTAAATCTGGGTTTTACAAAGGGTGGACTTAATACATACATACATACATGCAGAATGTTCACCAGACATTCTTAATAGTATGTAAATTCTTAAGTTTTACCGCAGACTAGATAATTATTACTTCGTAAGTTTAATCAAGCCTATCTAAGCTAATAAAATTAATGATAAATCTAACATAATAATCTACGCTGTTAAATCTAGTGGCGCTTTTTTCGGTAGGACCAGGTCCAGCAGTGGACTATTAATGGATTAATGGATGGATGGATGATTAAAATCTGAAGAAAGTTATGTTCCTATCTTTGATATTGAAAACTAACTTTTATAAAATAACTACTACTAGTTAGTTAAACACTTAAACATTTTTGTAGTGCTAAAAATTCGGCGGATTTTCAAAGAAACTTTCATCGCTGAACGTTCATCGCTGAAACAAGTATTTCTTTATTTCTAACCAAAAAGCTAAATACCAGATTTCATTCATAGATAGTGCTTGCTACAAATTCAGCGGATTTTCAAACAACCTTTCAACCCTATTTTACACCTTTAGGGAATATCAAAAATTCTTCCTTAGTGGGTGCCTAACTCATAAAAGGAACCCATTGTCCTTTCATGTTTCTACATTCAGTAGTTTATTTAGGCTTTGCGATAATGAATCAGTCAGTCATTCAGGACATGTCGTACATATGTAGAAGATAAAGAAACCTGTATTGCAGACGTCATTTAGAAGGACGGATTATACGATTAACGTGTCACGATTTCATGTTTTGCCATTTAGGTACGTGGTTGGATGACGCAAAACGCAGCCCGAGCCACTATTTCCGATGTAATTTCGGTCTTATAACCACACGTCGACGGCTGTAGTAAACGTATCATAAAAAAGGTGTCAGTAAAGTAAAGTGTTTAGGACGATTTTTTTTTTAATTTCGTGGTGTGTAACGTGTTTATGTTTTCGTGTCAACGACTTTGTCATGATCGTTAATACTAAGCGGTGGCATTAATAGTGATGATTAATGCCACCGCACAAACAATCGTTTCTGAATACGAATATCATTAAACCCCTTATTATTTCATAATAAATAATAATAATAAACGCTTACAAACTCACACCCCCGCTCTAGTAGTATCAGTAGCACCAGTAGTACCCTGTGATGCGGGTGGCGAACACCTTGGATTGGTTGAATGGTTTAAGGCGAAAACACAGAACACACAACACATTTAACGCCCAAGACACTAACAAGTCCATACATTTATCTACTAAATAAATGTCTGCCCCGGCCGGGGAATGAAACCGGGACCCACAGCTCACCAGTCAGGGTCACTGACCAACGCGCCTCGGAGTCGTCTTAATTAAGTGTAGGTAGATACGAGTACGTGCAGAACAAATCGTGTGACTACATATAAATTAGGTGCTAACTTGAGAACGTGGGACTAGCGGTGATTCTAGAAACTGGTCCTTTGTCAGCGATACGTGATGCCAGCTACGATCGCACTGCAGTAACAATACTAATCTTGCAAGTAAATTGGTGGGTATGGCTGTGAATGTTTTTGTGAGAACACAGCTGCGAGAAGAGAATCTCTTGGCATCTGTCGCAGTGTGGTAGAACCTGTATACGGTTCTCTCGGAGCAGTACCACCGCCACACCCATTTCTACCGTGAAATTATTGTTTTTCGACAACCGTGTATCGGTCGGAAAGGTGTGGATTTCGGCTACACTTATACAAGAGGCAACCACCACAGTTCTCAAGGGTAGAAACGCATCTGTGGCCAGCTTCGAACAGGACCATTACTAACCACGTAACCACTAGTAACCGGACTATCACTAACACCGACTAACAGGTCTTCAGTCACTTACAGACCTTTCTCCCTTAGTCCTTATACTAACGATTCTGACCAACTAACATTCCTATGAACATCTGATGCTAACTGGACTAACATCCCCAGTTCCTTTTACGGTCAAATTCGAGTTTTGTCACAGATGTCATGGGCGGCAGCGGATGGGTGGAGCTGCATGCTCGTTTGCTATCTTATTAACATAAAAAAGGTAGTAAACTGATTAGTTACGCAAGACACGTTTTAGAATAAGTTTTTAGTGATGTAAATTTGGTTGCCCTTTTTACATCTTATTGATGTCCTCAAAGACTTCTTCCGTATCACATTTACATTCTCATTCAACTTATACGTAGCTCACCTTTTATACTTTGTACCCAAATGCTTTGAATTTAAAATTCAGAGTAAGTCCGTGGAAAATGGTTAGTAAGGCACTTACTGAAGAACTTGTTTGATTCAAATTTTGTTAGGAGAGTCAAGAAGGGGAACTGTCAATGCCAACATCCCAACATTTAAAAGGTATTAACTCCATAAATTTACATTTATGAACTTTTAATTTGACACAAACACTATGTAAATACAAATTCGTCAAAATTGTACAAAATAAATCTTTACATGTGTTTCCTAATATCTCAATTTAAAGATCTCAATTTAAATATAAATAAATGAGTTAAAATTTCATCTGCGTATTTTCGTAGTAGCCTCGTCGTAGCCTGCAAAACACGATAACGCACGCTGGCCTTACTCAAAAAACTAGATTTTTGGGGAAGCGCAATAAACCGTTCTGTAATTTTGTCTTATACATAAACACATTAGAACGAATGAGATCCATGTTACGCTGTGTCAAAGAAATCAGCCGAATTTCGTTGTAATTTCCATTTGAAATCATAGAAGACGTTAACAGAATCATGCGTAACTCAATTCGAGCGTATGTTTATTAGGTCTGTATATCATTAAGCATACGATACATTCTACCCGCCATTAATGTTTGGCAGTTACAGGATACAGAAGCAACTGAATAAAACATTATAATATCCTCGACAGGTATTACCGACTTTCCTGTTGTCGGCGGTCTGTGGTTAGGTTAGTTGAATGTGAGATTAATGAGCCGTTCCCACCATTAGCCCGGCGATGACCTGTCACCGTTGATACAACAAAAGGTTGCCTTCGGGTTACTAAAAACAATGTTTAACTAATTGCTAAGGTTTGTGCGCTTAGGGCGCGGCGGGTGTTATCGTGACTAAGCGGTATTTATTTCAGTTTACACAGAGATTGTAATATAGTTTTAACTTTTAATACAGTCAGAGTAATTTACTACAAATACAAAATCTCGCGATTCGTAATTTAACATTTGATTAAATATTTAGGTCATATTGATTGAGGAAAACTTAATGTTTTACTAATAATGTGTTACTTATTGTTTTACTTACACTTGACCTTTTTAAAGTTTTTATAAAGTTTGAATTAACATTTTGTAGGATTTATGTGAATACGAATATACAAAATATGATCTCGAAAACTACTTGTTGTGCCATAAGAACTTAGTAACATGATTAACTTAGACTCACAGTCCTAGCTCCCACAGTCCTATTACTAACATCCCAGACCAAACTGCATCACCTCAAAACTCCAAACTGCAGCCACTGCCCTTGGCAAATGGTTCCGGAAATGGAG